>JASANF010013393.1:0-13466 GCA_030248245.1 Trissonchulus sp. WLG1_4
TTGGTGTGATTTTAGTTGAAAACGAGGCTGACTCTGAAATATAATATCATACATACGAAGACTCACAAACATTTTTTTTGTTGTGAAATGCCACCGTAATCAGATTCTAGCATGAGAAAAATATATTCAAAATTAGGAAGTTACACACTATGTACATGGATATTACTGCAGAAAACATTATCCTAAATTGCTCAAGAATTTGCTGTCATTGTCACCACTGGACTTCAGGGGTAGGTATATTATGCTAGCACTGTCTGATGCAGAGCTAACTATTAGCAGTTAATGTGAGTCTATGATTTATGACAGTGTCAAAATTGCAATTCACACTAAATTTTGTTTTTGATGCAGCTCAGAGAAACCTTAACAGATTTTTGACGATTTTGGAATAGATCAGAAAATCTTTGACAAAGCTGACGTTAAAGGGCGTAGATTTTCTATTTCCGTTTTTAAAAATGAAATCCAAAAATCTAACAAAAATCTGAACTGTTTGAGCGATAACTAACAGTCTGTCGAGCCAAAATTAAAAAATCGAAAAACTTTGACGTCTGTGTTTATATTTTATTTTTTATTATGCAATTGATCCCAATCGGCAGTAGAGACCCAGATCAGAAAATTAGACTTCGTCGCCACGAAAGAATTTCAATATTGCCATTTTTCACTTTTTTCAAAAACCAGATGTTCCATAGATATTTCTATTGAAAAAGTTACCAAAAGCCATGTTCAATTTTTTAAAAATATATATGAAATAATTTATAGAATAAATTATACATATAGTAATATGGCCGTTATATATAATTGTAAAAATAATATGTAACTATATATGTAACTCTAATTTATATAGTATATATTATACACTATTCCAAGACCATAAGCACAAACGCCAAACCAAACCAAACCAAACTTGTGTTTGCAAGTCCAACCAAGAGTACATAATAGGACTCCTATTATGTACTCTTGGTCCAACCAGTCTCCAGCTGTTCTATCGATAGAACACCCAAGGTTTGGCCAAAAAAGAAACTTATGAAAGAGCTAAGCTATACAGATTCTAGTCTCATGATGGTAATTTAAGCATGCCATAAAGTGCTCTATGGAGACCGTAACCCGGAGCAGCAGTGACACCGGTTTGTGCCAGCAAAAGTGGTTGGTAATGAGACCTGTTTGGGTTGGACTTTCATTCACACCTCGATGCTACCCTACGTCAACTGATGGGGTTTTTTGGAAGCACCATCTGTAAACGGGGATGACTTTGTGATGCTGACAGAAATGGCTTTTAGAACGTGATGGTAGTACCTACTACCTATATAATTGCTAAAGTAATAGGTGGGAAGAAATTACTTGCATCAAGAGTACATTATAGGATTTAGTACACTGTCATATTATTTACCTATGTACTTTTGCCTACCTATGAAAACGAGCACATATTTGCTCAGTTGAAGGGTTCTTATGTTCTAAAGTGAGCCAATACGATTTGAAAATGTATTTAGGGACAAACAGACACAAAAATTACGGACAAGTATCGTTGCTGGTCCTTAGAATTGATTATCTAATCCTATTTACCTAAACTAGCCAGTCCTCTTGTGTTCAGTTAATATAGTGTAAAGTTTAATTTAGCAGTAAGTGAAAGTTAGTTTTCATGCTATATATGTTTTTAGTTATTATATTTTTATGTATATTGTATTATTGTATTGTATTAGGTTATTTATATGTTATAGCTTTTGTATTGTGTAGGTGACTATATACTGAATAAGTTTTTTTACGCCCATAAGGTGGTCGAGCTCGAGCTTTACGCACAGATTCACCTCTTCCTTGTGTTGGAGTTATACCAGGCTACGAGTAGTAATTCCAAAACAAGAGTATTCCTAAGCTACTGAAGGGGGGGTGATCGAAATTACAATGATTCTCAGGGGGCTTTAAAAATATGTTTAGGGCGAGTTTTGAGACCTCACTTCCGATCCCGCAAGCAGCGAAAACCCGCAAGCGGGGTACAGTCGTGAGTGTCCCACTGAATAAGTTAGATAAACTAAACTGCAAAATGTACTGATATGTTCTGCAGTTTAGTTTACTTAAACTCCTGTTACCTTCATTCTTTTTACCGGCTTTAAACTGCAACAAAAAGAAAGAAGTATCATTAGGGCAAATATTCCTATTCCGCTAAACGTTTTCTTTTCTTTGTCTTTGAC
Organism: Trissonchulus sp. WLG1_4; assembly: GCA_030248245.1. NCBI lineage: Eukaryota > Metazoa > Nematoda > Enoplea > Enoplida > Ironidae > Trissonchulus > Trissonchulus sp. WLG1_4. The sequence continues at coordinate 2,181 of JASANF010013393.1, forward strand.
TAAAAGCTCATTTAAAGTACGTATACACAGACAGAGCATTGTTTGAAACTATTGTGCGGACATTTTGAAAATTCTAAAAAAACATAAACCAGCCTAAGCCACTTCAAGAACGACTATAATCATCCAAACAGCTTGCACTTGCAAAATTCACTACACTGTTTTTAGAACAGTCAAAAACAGCTTATATTCTTTTTATTTGTTTTGATTTTGTTTTGTTCGAAGCTTTATCGTCGAATCGAATTGAACATGACATCCATTTTTCTGTCTATTTATTTGAGTAAGTATTTTTTGTTATTTTTGTTTTATTATCATTTGAAAACGTGACTAAGCAGGTGTTTATCAAAACCCATCAAAATTATATATAACATAATTGTTATATTTCAATAAGCTTAAGACGTTAATAATTGTATTTTGAGATCGAAGAAAAGGCGATTATTTTTATTCTTTGTGATCTAAGCTAATTTCAGAGATTGGTTTTGTAACAGTTTAACTTTATTTATTTATTTATTTATTTAGCTACTTTTTATTCCTACAAGGATATGTTACTGGCCAAGAGTTTCGCGTGTGTGTTTTGCACAAATTTTACTGTAATTTCTTGTATTTGTCACATACAACAAAAAGCACATTGTATAAAAAATGAAAAAAAGGACAAGCGCGATTCGATCTAGTGACCTTGAGGTCTAGAGTCAAGCACGTTAACCACTTGACTACAGGATCCAAGATACGAATTGACGTAAAAGTTCAACTAGTGTGTTCGTTATCATGGCATCAGAGATCTATCGTTTCAGTGAAAAATACAAACTAGAATGTACAAATCATAACCTTTCACTAAAATGTTATAAACAGAAACATTTCTCGAAGTTTTCACAGCATAAAGAGTCACATTGTAAGGTTCAAATGTTGACCGTCAAATATTCAACATCCTTCAAACTGACATCGAACCACCGTTTCACCCGTGCAGTTGTTGAGGCCAAAATTGATGATATGCACACCAAAATAGAGCAAGTGGGTGATGCCACACTCAATGACATTGGCAGCGCAGTATTCGTTGTCATGGTGACTGCAAGCTGCATCCTCATTGGTTGGTTTGCCCAGGCAGGTCACGTGCTGCAGCTGAGGCCCAGGGGTCATGTCAGTGGGGTAGAAAACTTCGATTCCGTTGTGATAGTAGAAGAAGGGTTGCTCCGTACATGTCAGATTCGGCCCGATTAGGGCACAGGGCGAACTGCGAACGAAGAAATCGTGGTATCGGGTGATACGCAAACTTTGCGGCACTAAAGCGCCCACGGCGGAGGCAAATTCGTGATTTTCGGAGCGGACGGAGCCAAAAGCGATCAAAAGTGCATCTCACCGCTTCTTCCTTGTATTGAAACCATAATTAGACTAAGGGTGATCAACTTAAACAGTAAAATATCAATTCATCAGTAAACATAGCTATAGTTGCCAGAACCTTTTGACTGAGTTTACATAGCCGCAAAAGGATACGTTTTTAGCAAATTGATTAAAAAAGTACATTTTAGCTGGCCCAACAGGTTTACAATGGTCTTTGGCCAGTGTATTTGAAGATGAATGCTGTCCTACTTACTGAATGCTTTTGCCGAAAATAGCTTGTTTCAGACATACCTAGCATCTGTTGTATCGTTGAAAGTTATGCAACTTAGGGACGGGACAAAAATATAGTCCTGGGCCAACTTGAGTAACCTATCCTTTGACTAAAGGACTTGGAAACTCGAACTTTTATATAATTATCTATTTCATTTATTTAACTTTATTTCTCTTTGTTTAATTATTTTTATATAACGTCAAGAAAGGCAAGGAGAAATCTTACTGAAAGAAAGGCAGCATCATCATCAGATTGTCCCAGGAAGGATTTGAACCGCCCATCTCTGAATCTGCATACCAGCGTTCTACCGTTGAGCTACATACTGGGCCGATGATGAGCTGTCGTAAATCCTTTTAAGTACTCTAAGGGGTCTATCTTATTTCACAATAGTATGTTACCGTGTAGTTGGGATGATCAGTTAACTCTTGAAGAATCAAGGGTTTCATATGAGGCCATAAAATCTAATGCCCGTGGTACAAATACTGCGACACCGTTCCACCAACCGGGTGCGTTACCAATGGAACCATGCCGACTATAAATTGATAGAACAGTTCGGAATAAGTATCGGTGCCCGAGAAGGACACCAGAATTTCTTGGCTGGAAGTAGACACGGCCACAAACCCCCAGTGGTCTTCGGTGGGTGTCGTTGGCTGCTTCACAGCGCCAACTAGCTGAAATTCGCCTCCAAGTTCTTGCGAACAGAACTCTGGGTGCTCGTTGTAGGCCGCGCTGGCATATGTATTTCACAAACCGCACGGCGTCGGTTTGATCGTATTCCCAAAGTTTGACCTGAAAAAGTTGAACGAAAAGATACCCTAATTTGGAAAGAAAGAAATGGAGGCACCGGGAATCGAGCCCGGGCCGCTGGCGTTGACGTCAACAATACTAACCACTACACCACAGCTCCAAAGTCTCGTAGGCCTAATATTTCGTTTGTGACAAACATAAAATAAATACTGCTTTCATAGCTATATTATAATACAGTAACCTACAGTAAACCATTACCGCCGATACAGTCTTTCATTACCGCCGCTACAGTAGCCCACTACCGCCGCTACAGTAACCCATTACCTCGCAATCATTCAGAGTAGTCATCATCCTGTCAGTACACGGCCCGTTGTTCTGCGCCACATCGTAGCACCGTTCATCGCGAACACACCAACCGCAGACTCATGCAATCACTGCAATTATTGCAACTGTTGCACTCTGAGGCCGCAGTGGCAATTACCATTGTTGCAATCAACAGAACAGCCATTCTTATCATGGTAGAACGCTAATCTGACTGTTGCGGAACTGTTGAGAAGTAAACTTGATTTAGTGTCACAGTGACATTGACTCGCAACTGTTACTGTGCAGCTGCAAAACTTTAAATACCTGATGCCGTGAGTCGTGACAAGCCAAAATCAGGATTAAAACTTACAGTAAAAGGGTGATGAAAAAGTATAGCTAAGATTTATACACCAATTAGCTATACTTTACGAGTCAGAAAGTCTGGCATTGCGGAAGTAGAGCTAAAGGGCAAGAAAAGGTCAAAGCAATTAAAAACTCAGCATATTTGTGGGCCTTGTATTACATGGCCAAATTTGGCCAACTTAATCAGTTGATGTATATACGTACGTAGTTAGTTAGTTAGTTTTGTTTCGAAGAATTGTAAACTGTTCTTCCTAAATGTTGAATGATGAGAAATAAATGAATCTGAAAAGACATTAAAAATTATTTTAAAAAATTTTGAGGGGGCACATCCGGGGGCACACCGTCCTGGTCTTATGCTATTAGAAACGGTCAAGTTGGCCAGCTGACTTGGCGAACTTGGCCAACTTAAAAATTGCTAACTTGGCCAACTTCAGTTGGCCAACTTGGCCAACTTAAAAATGACTAACTTGGCCAAATTCAGTTGGCCAACTTGACCAACTTAAGTTGGCCAAATCAACTTGGCCAACTTGGCCAACTTAAGTTGGCCAACTTGGCCAACTTAAGTTGGCCAGCTCAACTTGGGCAACTTGGCCAACTTGGCCAACTTGAACATCCGATACTTTCACTATTTGAAATAAAGTCAAGTTCAAATCTCGAAGTTTACATTTTAAATTTTTATTTTCATTAAATGACTAACTAACTTGAAAAATTAACTAGAGGATTAGAACTTGACTTCATTTCAAATAGTCAAAGTATCGGATGTTCAAGTTGGCCAAGTTGGCCAAGTTGATTTGGCCTGTCGTGACTGTTACATAACTGGTAAAAGTGCTCGGCCCAAAGTGCCCATTTAAACCAGGAAGCAATGATATAGCAGAAACCCAGAAGTAACCACCGAAAGAACTTTCTTAGTATTTTCTGCCAATCCATATTCGAACAGAGAAAGGCGCCGTTAAGTTTTTATGAGCAAAAACTGAAACCAATTGCATAGAAAAAGATAATGTTGGAATTTTGTTAATTTTAGAGTCTATTAGTTGCATTAATAACTATTATTTATTATTTAATTAATAATTAATTAATTAATTAATATAAATATCTTTGCTAAGCAACTGCAACTTAAAAAATCATTTCACCATAAAATCAAAGCCTAAATTGGAAAACTTTGAAGTTGGGTTTTTAGATTTTACAATGATTTCAGGATTGTTACAGCAAGTTCGTTAAAATCTTTTACGATTTCTCTCAGCTACATTAGAAAATTATTTTGAGTTAAGTGCTGTCTAGGGATTATTTGATTTGATTTTTGGGCTCATTTTGGCCTTTTGGCTTCATAATAGCTTCTCACTTTATATAGAAGAAGAGTGAGACACTCTCCAGCCTGCCTGTGTTCTAGCACAGGCAGATGCGCTGGTCGTTTTCAGGCTACATGTTGACATTCTATGCAACATGTGACTGGCCAATCAGCGCGTAGATTCTCTGCGTAACACACTTTAGTATGTAATCGCTGATGCGTTGATAAGCATTAAAATAGGGATAATAGCTTAATAACTCATTATTTATTTATAGTTTGCTTGCAAAAACATTAAAAAAGGTTTGCAAATACCTTTAGGGATATTTTGGCAAACTTTTAGCGAAATTGATTGAGAAACTTTTGAGATATAAACTTTTCTGAATTTCTTCAAAGTTTCTCAATCAATTTCGCTGAAAGTTTGCCAAAATATCCCCGAAGGTATTTGCAAATCTTTTTTAATGTTTTTACAAGCAGACTATGAATAAATAATGAGTTATTAACCTTTATCCCTATCCCGTTTTAATGTTTTTACAAGCAGACTATGAATAAATAATGAGTTATTAACCTTTATCCCTATCCCGTTTTATGATTGGAGCACGTGCACAGGCGTCTGCCAATCACAGAATAGAAGCTCGCTTCTGATTGGCCAGTCACATGTTGCATAGAATGTCAACATGTAGCCTGAAAACGACCAGCGCATCTGCCTGTGCTAGAACACAGGCAGGCTGGAGAGTGTCTCACTCTTCTTCTATATAGAGTGAGACGCGATTATGTACTCTTGATTGAAACAACCCTATTGGCTTGTCCAACCGCTTTTTCCAGATCTAGGACTTCATCTATTTACTTTAGCTGCTCTTGTGTCGCTGAGTCCCAGTTGTGCACAACCTCAGTGCCCAGATGAGATCCAGAGGAAAATCAACGACTGCGCGACGCAGGCATTCGGGCAGATCGGAACGGGGATCGACTACAAAGCCGTGGACTGGGACAAGATTATGCAAATCACCCAGGAGTATTTGGACAGCGCTTGTCAGTGAGTGACTAAATAGGTTTCGGTGCTATCGCATTGAAGCTGCTTTGTTCTGCAAAACAACGTTTAGACCTCAAACCATCTTCAGTGGTGTATGTGGATAAAACTACTTGTTGCTAAAGCGCGACCAGCCAAGTCAATCCGCCACCCACTTCACCCGCGAACTTAAAAAACCACTGTGTTGAACACAAACTAACTCCGGCAACTCAGTTGGTTTCCAGTGAAATGTCATTCACACTGCTGCTTACGCACTCATATTTAGAAACTTGAATTCCGTGATAATTTCGCAGTTTGGTGAATAAAATTGTTGCCTTTGTTGAATAAAAAATATAATTAAAAAATACATTAAAACAGTAAAAACACTCTGAAGAAAATCAGCGACTGGCATAGTTTGAAATGGGAACTCACAATCCTCAAGCCTCAGGCCTCAAATTTCATTCCGATGATTCATAATTTTTGTTGCTGTTTCCAGATCCTTTGGCAAGTTCGATCTGTGCGTGAAGCAGTACTCAGGCCAATGTCTGGCCACTCAAACGCACCAAAGCGACTACGACTCCGCCGTACAGATATTCCAGTACTTGTGTGGCGAACGTTACGACAGTGAGATTATGATCTCGTTAATTAGATTAAATCTAATAGATTTCACAAATTTTTGTATTGCGGGTTTGCCGTTTGCCGCTCTAATTTTAATCTAACTAGGTTGATTTTCAACGGTCAGTCTAATACATACACACACCCAATATTTGAGGGAGATCGCATGCAAAGGAAGGATCTAGGATCTGAACCTGTACACCTGGACCTGTAGAAAGGTTCATCCATCCAATATCGATAGATTTTTTAAAAATGAAGGTTCCATCATCCCGAAATTTTCTGGACTACATACGTTCCCCATTATGTAGGTATGAAAAAAGTATCTACTACAGCACTAAATTACTACCTACAGACGTCTCTGGAGTTGGAGCACAGACGAAACCTCTTGATTCCGGAGTGATCCGGAGTCAACGTATGTATGTATTACGATACTTTGACTCCGGAGTCAAGTGATTTTGATTCCGCTTTCACTCGTAGTCTGTAGCAACTAATGTAGCAAGAAAATTTTGTTCGGTAGGTACTGTCACTTCATTAAGTAGCTACTAACTAGACGTCCTAAATAGTGTTTGTGACCAGCCGAAATTTTGATGGTCGCAGGCGGGCTCCGGCCGGCCGAAAAAAGCCGGCGCCGGCCGGCCGGTCAAAATCGGCCAGCCAAAAGGTCGGCCACCAGATTTAACCGACTGACAAAATTAGGCCGGCATAACAATCCGGCAGACTAGGTTATGCCAAAATGACATCTGGATTTGGATCAACTGGCTTTGTTTGAAAATTTGGCCGCTCCGGCCGGCTGGCCGGCCGGTTTTCACGGGCCGGCCTGCTTTTACCGGCCGGCCGGCCGGTCGAACTTCTCCGCCGGCTTTCACGGCCGGGCACAAACACTAGTCCTAAATGCCATAGGTAACGATATATCTACAATATTATTATCAGTAAGTACCTAGACGAATCCTCATAATAATTTTCCAACATCAACAGTTGTTTATTTCAGAGTTCATGGCTAATCTGGGTTGCATCGGACAGGCCTACTCCAACCCCGAAGTCTCGCGTTGTCAATCCAGTTTGTACAGTATTTCGGTGAATCTAGCGGGTGGGGGGCAAACGAGCAACCCCTACGACCCCACCCAACCCGCCCCCTACTTGATAGCGACCCCCCGTCCCGCCCCCCCAACCCAGTATGGCCTCAACAACAACAATGCTGGCAATAACCGCATTAATTTCAACACTGGTGTCGGCAATGGTTTTGAGTCGAACTCCTTCAATAACTTCAATAATTTTCAGAATAACGCTTATTTGAGTGACGCTTGCAAGTAAGTATTAGCTGATGTGGTTTTGGGTGACATTTTGTGACGATTACTCAGTAAGCACGTCGTGTAGGCATACTCTTGTCAACAATTTTAGCTGCACGTCATAGAAGTGTCACTCCCTTCACTTCTACTGAACTGTGACTACTCGCTGTCACTACACTGGCTCAAAACGATCAGCTATCCCTATGTGTAAAGGTCGATTTATGCAAGACATAGGGCACGCGGATTAGGCTCAATTAATACCTACTTCGTCGTGCAGTACTGTTCGAAAAAAGTTCCCTGTTCGTCGGCGTACGACGAGCTTCGTCGTTCGCGAAAAGTGACGAACGGTGGCCGGAAAGTGACGAACAAAAAATTTTCAAATTTTCACTTTTTTACATTGAAAATGTGTTTTGGAGCACTTTTGAAAATTTTTTTGTTTGTCAGTTTCCGGCCACCGTTCGTCACTTTTCGCGAACGACGAAGCTCGTCGTACGTCGACGAACAGGTAACTTTTTTTTGCACAGTACTGTATGTCCGTTCAGCTGTCAAATTTACTAACCTATTCACGCTACATGCATTATGCGTATGTTAGGCTTATCGACGTTGTAGTTACGTACCTAGCTCATGTAGCCTATTTTCACTGAATCGGCAGCCATACCGGTGTCTGGTTTATTCTACTATCGACGCAAAGGGGTTAACTAAATTTTGTTTCCCAAACAGACTTTACCCCAGCGCAAAAAAACATGTCTGGGAAGTTTCTCTACCGAAACTGATTGCGAACCAAAGAACACGAACACAAGCATGGACGACCCGAGATTAAAATAATCCTGCTTGTGTTTTCAGGTCTTTGCTGAGCTATATCCAATGCATCGAAAACCCAGTCACCCAACAGTGCGGTCCAGGGGCCTTCAAACTGATGCGAGATCTAGCCGTGAAACCAGCCAAAGCGCTCATGCCCGACTGTCCGCTCCCTGGCGGCGCTTCCCTTTCTCAACCTATCTCGTTCAGCGTACTAATTTTGCTGGTTTTACTGGCGCTGTGTCGAAATGTTGTGTGAAACTTTTGGAAGATATTAAAATGGCCAGGAAATGAAACACACGTTTTGTAAATTTGTAGCTTATTGTTTGTGCAGAGCACTAGAAGCAACGACTTTTTGATTTCTAGTAAACTTATTTGTAGAATCTTGTATGAATTCCTGTTTCTGTAGAGTAACTGATAGTCACAGATATTTACTATCTTCAAATCCCTAATTTCCTAACACCCAAGACTCAAAAACCCTTACCCTACCAAAATCTACGATTTTCAGAAAAAAGCAAACGAAGAGTAAATAGAGTGAAAATAATTTACTACATCAGCATTAGATAACAAATATTAATATGAATAGATTGAAACACACATGACAATCACAACACAAGCCAGCATGAGGGTAAGAAGCGGGTTGCCACGAACATTTGATGGAAAAAACATTTTTAGGTTACTAATCGAATTCCTACTACTGTATACCTACAGGCACAGATGTACATGGGGGGGGTCTGGGGGGGGGGCAAGCCCCCCCCAGATTTGAAATTCCGGGACAAGCCCCCCCTCAGATTTGACAAGTTGGGACAAGCCCCCCTCTCTGAAACCCCAAAATCGCTTCAGATCGCCGTAAAATGCTTCAAAAACGACCGAAAAAACGAAAAAATCGCTAAAAATATCAGAATTTCGCAAAAATTTCCCATTTTTAGGCAAAAATTGGAAATTTTCGCGTTTTTGGGACAAAATATCGGGACAAGCCCCCCCTAAAATGTCGAAAATTTCGGGACAAGCCCCCCCCAAACCGAGACCCCGTGTACATGTATGCCTACAGGTCGGTTATTTCCCGGTTTACGATCAACTCCAGGTTAAAAACAAAAAAACTACTGAAATTCACCTTCACGGACATCTCACAATACAGAATACACCAAGATTTGAAGCAACAAGAATTGATATCAGTATAAAAAACAATAAGACACATTTACAGTAATCCACTGAACAGAAGCGAAAACACAGATTGCACCGAAATGACAGGAGACCGGCTCCGACATTTTGGGAAATAAAAAAACCCATGTATGGTCCGGTTCCGGTATATATCTAGTCAGAGGCGGATCACAACTACATTTCCAAACGGTGGGAACCGACAAAAGTGGCTAGGGGCTATTCTTGGGTAAACGCCAAGGGTGCACAACAGGGTTGTAACCCTATGTGAGGGGCATTTCCCCCCCCCCCCCCAAAAAAAAATCGAGGATCCGGGGGGGAGGGTCCCCAAAATTTGGGCAAAATTTCGAAAAAAGGGTACTTTTTGGCGAAATTTTTATAAAATTTTGCAAAATTTAGGGTATTTTTGGTCAATCTGGGGGGGAGGGTCCCCAAAATTCGGCCGGAGAGGCCCCCCCCAAAATTTTGACCCCGCTACATGTATGGTTGTAACCCGTTCTTAGATCAACAGTCCCCCCAAATCTTGATAAAAATGTTTTGTGAAAATTTGCGCTCAGAATATACCCCCCATCACGTGTGTGCCCCATGACAATGATGTACATTGTATATACATAATATATACCTACTGAAAAAACCACAAATTTGTATTTATTCCATCATCATATATCTAAACTAATCAGGGCACAAAATGCAAGTCAGTCAAAAGATGTTTAGAATCAGATATCTTAAGACATGAATCATGTTTTACAAAACACGCGTGCGTATACGTGCAAACATATATATTTCCGAGAAAATTTGAAATGAGCACAAACTGCTGTTCGAAATTTATATACTACAAGAAATAGCGACTGTAAAATTGAGTTCAAAATGCACACTACAACTTTTCGTTACTGCAAAAAAACTAGCGTTTTTTTATACGTCAGAACAAGATTGTATCGAAAACACAAAAAAAGACAAAAAATGGTTAAAAAATACCACTAACTCAAAACAGTTTTCTGACTATTTTATCTGATTCAAAAAATCATGCTCCTTTTTTACAATCACCAAATCAAGGCCCGAATAAGAGCATCACCTCCATGGTGATTAGATTCGAGAAGGTATATATTAGAATGACATAGACTTGATATCCTGATAGTATCAATTGACCAAATTTGGCCTAAAAATCAAAAATTTCCCCTAATTTTTTTCTGGGGGCTGCCGCCCCCAGACCCCTGCAACTCTATGGCTTAATATTCCTCCTTATTATCTTTCATCAAAGCCTATACATGTATACATGAGTACATTGTGCTGTATTTGCATGTCTACACGAGTAAATTATGCTGCACTTAGTTGTGTAATACACTGTCTGATGTGACGTTCCCATCATGTGTTTTATTTTCCTGTCGGAAAAAATTTCTGATACGTCTCCAGTTGACCAAATTCAGCCTAAAAATTGAAAAATTCCCTATATTTTTGCTGGGTACACCACTGGTTTTTACTACAAACAGACTCAATTCATTGCTTGATATGGCTGCGGCAATAACAAGATAGCGTAAAGCTGAAAAACGCTATTATAAAAAGTGAAAAAAATTCGTCAGACCTCCGCCCCCCCCCCGAAATCAAAGTCTGGGACCGCCAGTGCCTGATACCTATATATGTACATGTGATCCGAATCTGAGGGGGGGGGGCTTGCACCGGATTTTCTCTAAAATAGGGGAGGCTTGTCCGGAAATCTATTTTGGGAGACTTCAACTAAAAAAGCGTGCATTTCCATTTTTGACGTGCAAATGTGAAATTTTTGTAAATTTTTATATATACATTATACACATATATATATATTTCGCAATTTTTCAACTGCATATTTGTTCATCTTTGGAACTTTTACAACCATCTGGGGCAAATTCTGAGCTGCGGGCACCTTTTTTATAAGCACCAAGGAGGGGCGTAGCCAGGGGGGGTCGCGGGGGTCGCGACCCTCCCCCTTTTTGGTCGAACCTGAAGAAATTGTCAACAAGGGTCTCCTCTTTGGTTTTTGTCGCCCGGCCTAAAAATTTTTTGATGTCTCCAATTGACCAAATTTGGCCCAAAAATCAAAAAATTCTCCAAATTTTTTGGTGAAGGCAACCGCCCCCAGAACCCTGCGACC
>JASANF010013394.1:0-24171 GCA_030248245.1 Trissonchulus sp. WLG1_4
TAAATCTATGGCAACGAAATTCGAGCTCCAACCATTGGTAACATTCTATTTCCGGTATTGGCATTCTAGAGAGGTATTGTCAGCCATTAAATTCAATTTTCCAGGTTTGTGTTCTATCCTGTAGTCATATGGCCCCAGCTTAGCATACCATCTTCCCCTACGCTATTGTTCAATTAGATTTTTGCCGCCGGTATCAAGCAATGTGGTTAATGCTTGATGGTCTGTTCTCAAGATAAAACTTCTTCCAAAACAAATATGTATGCCAGCGTTCGCAGGCGTACATACAAGCGAGCGCTCTCTGGCTTAATTGTCGAGTATTTTCTTTCTCTCTTTCTGACAAACTGCAGGAAATGAAGGCTACCATTTTCTCTTTGCCTTTTTGAAACTGTGACAAGGTTGCACCAATTCCATACGCCGACGCGTCAGTTGTGACGCCGGTTAAGGCTTTGGGGTCAAAATATCCGAGTACCGGTGGAGATGCTGTCATTCGCTTTATGGCGTTGAATGTACTGTCTTGTCTATCAGTCCAGACAAATTTATTTTCGGCTCTCTGTAGTTTTCTTAATGGTTCGGCTACAGTTGAAAAGTTCGGCAGAAATCTTAAATAGTGAGAGCACATGCCAAGAAACGTTTTTAGAACTGTGGCATTTGGCGGCGCTGGAACTTTGAGGATAGCCGTTGTATTTTTTTTGACACGGGTTGATTCCATCGGAGGTTAATTTATGGCCCAGAAATTCTATTTCAGTTTGCGATATAATAACTTTATCCAATTCCAAACGGGCATTTTTAGCTTCTAGGCGCTCGAAGACTGTGTACAGTCTTCTGTCGTGTCTTGCTTATCTTTGCCTGTTACTAGGACATCATCTTGATAAATAATAACACCTGGTATTTCCGCTAAAATAATTTCCATCATCCTTTGAAATGCTGAGGCAGATGATTTCATGCCCAGTGGCAATCGCTTGTAACGGTATATGCCTTTGGGTGTCAGAAATGCAGTAAGATTGCGGCTGTTTTCATGTAGTTCCATTTGAAAATATGCTTTCGACAAATCTAGTTTTGAAAATATTTTCGCTCCCCGAATTTTGGCGAAACATTCTTCGATGTTGGGTAACGGGTACTTGTCGGAAACAATGTCTTTGTTTAGTTCTCTCAAATCGCAGTAGATTCGAATTTTTCCATTTGGCTTCAAAATCGCAACCATCGGGTGGATCCAATCGCTAGCTTCTATTTTTTCAATTACATCGTCTTTCTCAAAACGATCCAATTCCTCATCTACCTTTTCACGCAAAGCAAACGGAACACGCCTCAATTTTTGACACACAGGTCTCGTTTCTGGATTTAACACAATTCTATGTTTAAATCCTGTAATTTTTCCTAATGATGGTAAAAATAGGTTTGGATACATTGTTTTTAGATCGTTTTTCTCAATCTAATAAACTTGTAGCGTAGCTCCGTGGATGTTGATTCCAAAACCTTGGATGACATCCAATCCAACTAGTGCCTTCGTGCCATTCACTACATAGAAAGTAACAATTCTCTTTGTGCCTTTGTATTCAGTTTTTCGGTCAACTTTGCCGTGAACTTTCAGAGGTGAATTTTCGTAGCCAGACAACTTTATTGAGGTCGCTTTCAGTGGTATAGATTGAAAGTCATTACAATAAATTGAGTGCGGTAATAGTGACACTTTCGATCCAGTGTCCAGTAAAAATCTGTGTTTTAAATTTGTCTTGTTTAACAAGTATAAGTTTATGTCACAATAAATGGTTGCCAGTCCGAGGTGTTCAGTTTCAGTAGTCAGAATCTGTACTTGCTCCTGTTCTACAGTTTCTGTATTGTCCCCGGTCGTCAAGGCGCGCACATGAGTTTGTTGCTGCGGTAGAGAATTTTTGCGTGCTCTACACACACGAGCGTAGTGTCCAAGGTTTTAACAGAAGTTACAAACGACATTTTTCGCAGGACAGTCATCAGGCTTGTCTTTGTGGTCCTGGCCGCATCGATAGCACTTTGTTTTCGTTGAAAGTTTGTTGAAATTGCGACTGTCAACTTGTCGTGTGCGTGTCGGCTGCTTGTGAATGCGATTCACAAATTGTTCGTCAATCGACTGTCCAGGTTTTTGTTTGCATTATCGAAATCGGTGTCACAATACTACACCCACATTTCAGGAGCGCCACCTTAAGGGGCGCTCCGGGAATCGGGGGTTACATCGAAAATTGGCAAAAAAATTGGCAAATGTCAAACTTTACTATACATTCATGTACTATGGCACAAAAGAACACCGCAGGCAAAATTTCAAATCACGTGATCATGTCACGTGACTCCCAGAGCACCAAACGTGAGTGAATTTTCGGCAAACGATAACTCTGCTTATGCTTTGCGTATAGTCACACTTTATATACCAAAATGTAACTTATGTGCTTCTCTAGTTGAACATTATTTTGGTTTTTACCATTTATGTCAGGTTTGGACAAAAAATGTCATTATGTGTTTTCGAAGTCGAACTCTGAGCAATAAAATCGATATTAAAAAATTACTAAGCTTTATTTTAAAAAACTAAAAAATTGTTCAACTGCGCAGAGCCTAAGGCTATAATTGTGCTAAATTTTGTAGAAAAATATCTTACCAGCATTTTATAATCGAGTGCCGAAAAATTGGTTTTGTATTCACACAGCCTATATTTGAGTCTACTGCTTCTGAAAATGTTTTCTTGTGAGATTTTTTTGCACAGAACGCAATAAAATTGTTTTAATTTTTTATTTCGACTAATAAAATCTACGTATCGTCTGTTTGGAAAACCTCAAAAAGCGCTGATGCACTGGCTTACTTGCTGAATTTGTGTAAAGGTCGAATAAAATCAGTGAATTGTCCAATTGTCCTTAAGGGGGCGCTCCGGGAATCAAGGATTTGGGCCGTATTTTTTAAAAACAGCCAAAATGACCTATCATTCTTGAAGAAAAGTTGCCCAAAATACTATTTCTGATGTTTTGACGCGCATATCTCCATAGCAAAAAATTTGGAAAAAATTGAACAATTTACTGATTTTATTCGACTTTTACACAAATTCAGCAAGTAAGCCAGTGCATCAACGCTTTTTGAGGTTTTTCAAACAGACGATACGTAAATTTTATTAGTCGTAATGAAAAATTAAAACAATTTTATTGCGTTCTGTGCAAAAAAATCGCACATGAAACCATCTTCAGAAGCAGCAGACTCAAATGTAAGCTGTGTGAATACAAAACCAATTTTTCGGCATTCGATTATAAAATGCTGGTAAGATATTTTTCTACAAAATTTTGCACAATTATAGTCTTAGGCTCTGCGCAGTTTTTTAGTTTTTTAAAATAAAGCTTAGAAATTTTTTTATATGAATTTTATTGCTCAGAGTTCGACTTCGAAAACACATAATGACATTTTTTATCCAAATCCGACATAAATGTTAAAAACCAAAATAATGTTCAACTAGAGAAGCACATAAGCTACATTTTGGTATATAAAGTGTGACTATACGCAAAGTAGAAGCAGAGTTATCGTTTGCCGAAAATTCACTCACGTTTGGTGCTCTGGGAGTCACGTGACATAATCACGTGGTTTGAAATTTTGCCTCCAGTGTTCCTTTGTGCCATACTACATATATGTATAGTAAAGTTTGACATTTGCCAACTTTTTTGCCAATTTTCGATGTAACCCCCGATTCCCGGAGCGCCCCCTTAAGGTGGTAGTTACATTTTCTAAGTTTTTGCAATAATTCAAAAGTTACTTCATCGAACATAATCAAATTTGGCACAAACATTGAAAATGTAAACTGCAATATTTCAGCCAATTTTGAAAGTGACTCAAACTTTTACAGCTAATTTATATACACATGTACATGTATGTATGGCTCAAAAACTGTATTTTTTGTGAATTTTCTGAGAAATTGATTGTAAATTTTTGTGGCTCTTGTACTACTCAGAAAAGCCATTCAAAAAAGGTCTAACCTGTTTTATTTTAAGAATATAGCTAAAATATGACATATTTCTTTTAGTCGTTATAGGCGATTGGTAACTTTGAAGTTTTGAATGCAGTTCGGGGGGGGGGGAATAGTGGACCTATTTTTTGAGTAGATCACCTTGGGGGAAGCATTTTTGCTTCAAGAACACCTATTTCATTTTTTGGATTTTCTGAGATGTAACACCCCGAAATCTGAAGCCTCAATGAGGGACGTTTTCGCAATTTTTTCCGAAGCCCTTTTTTCCCTTCTAATCGTGTCTAAATGGTGTCAGATCACAGGAAAAATATTTCGAGAAAAAAACTAGAAAAAAACCAGAAAAAAACTAAAAAATTATCTAGTTTTTCTGTTTTTTTCTGTTTTTTTCTAATTCTTACTGACGAATATCTAGTTTTTTCTGTTTTTTCTAATTTTTTCTAACTTTTTTCTGCCTTTTTTCTGGTTTTTTTCTAACTGTCAGTCTCACGATCTAGTTTTTTTCTGTTTTTTTTCTGACCCTATTGAGAATTTTTTTTGGTTTTTTTCTGGGTTTTTTCTGACTTTTTTTCTGGTTTTTTTCTAGTTATTTTCTAGGTTTTTTCTGGATTTTTTCTGGTTTTTATCTGGCTTTTTTCTGTTTTTTTTTTTGGTTTTTTCAGCCAGCTTTTTGCATACCTTTTCAGATAGGCCCGAATTTACATACTAAGAGTTATTCACATACTAACGCTAAGCGTTTGCTAAGTGTTAGCGCTTAATTTGTACTAAACTGTTATTCACAAAATAAACGCTTAAAAATTAGTGTTATACTAAACTTAGCGTTTAGCAACTTTTGTGCTTACATAGTTTTGGCTTTGGCTTGGAGTGCGCTCCCTGCTTGATGTGGATCCGGAATTCGTTATTTATCGGCATTTCCATTTGGTATTTATAAATCCAATTATAGATTTATTTAAATTACTATTTCTTATTAATAATATATATTTTTCTCGAACTATAAATTTGTAAAAAATGTTTTCAGCAGGTGGATTCCTGAGAAATGCAAAATCAGCTCTACATGTTTCAGGCAGCGGCGTATTTAGGGGGGGCTGGGTGGGCTGCAGCCCCCCCCCCCACTTAGCGATTTGAGCCCCCCCTTAGAGGGTCGCAGCCCCCCCCCTTTTCGAAACTTCAAAAGCTGACAAAAGTGTTTCTGATACCTCCACAATTGACAAATTCTACCTTCAAAATTTAAAAAATAGTTTTTTCCATTCTGTTGATGTTTTTTCGGCTTAGATACCTTTTTTCTTTGTGCATGCCTATATATATGCCAGGTCTATTATCATATTCTGTGCTAATTGATTAATGTCTCACATGTTTGTATAGTTAGATAGGGTAAAAAATACAAAATTAAATAGTATACTATTTTTTGCTTTGCTGCATACATGTTTGTATTTTTTTGTTTGTATTTTTTTGCATACATGATATTTTTTACGATTTTTTCACTTTTTGTTAATTTTAATTTTTGATGCATTATTACACCAATCTGCTGTGGCTTAGCAAAAAAAAATTTCGGGGAGGGGGGATGAGTTTTCTTTGTTTTAAAACGTTAAAAATGCATTTAATTGCTATTTTAACGCTAAAAACGACACATATATATTAGCAATTTTCGGCCAATTTATAGTTTCTGTATAATAAAATTAGCCACAGTCGACCATTTGGAACTTTGATTAATGATCTGCTAACGGCAAGTGTATCCGCGTCTCGTGTGTCAATTTTCAACCCTAAAATTGCAACACACGTCAGAAACGGTCGTTCTTGACGACGGATCAGAAAAAGCCACCTGGCAAAAGCATATTGCAACGATAAATCATCGCAAAACCCCAATTTTTGAAGATAGCACATAGCACAAAAAGATTCCCTCCAACTCTTATGTACGCAGCTGTACACAACGGGCTTTTACGCCAAATAGTCGTGACTTTTGTTCCCCGCTCGACTATATATAACGTAGGTAATAGGCTCTTGGGCCTATTTTTTGATCCATGGGCTTAAATATTAATGTTTAATATTTTAAAATTATATATTTTTGTTTACTTTATGTCAAAAGTGCAGTTGTCAGTGCAATGTAGATGGTTAAAACCTCAAAAAAAGCTAAAACTTCTAGGGACTGCCGCCCCCAGACCCCCGTATTGCTAAATGCTTGCTGTAGATCCACTACATTTCTTTATTTCATGTAAAAAGTGCAATTTTCAATGCAATTTCGATGGTTAAAATCTCAAAAAAGCTTTAACTTCTGGGGGCAAAGTTAAGTGCTTGCTGCAGACAGATTCACTATTGTAGTTTATCGATGGTTACAATTACAAACTCAAAAAAGGTCCGAGGGTTGGCGTCCCCGCCAGACCCCTTTTGATCGGCGGTGGCTCACAGTTGCTCCGCACCCCCCCCCCGCGCAGCCCCCCTCTTTGTGAAATCCTGGATACGCCACTGGTTTCAGGGGGCATATCGTGAAAAATATAAATTTTCAAATAGAAGTTCTTGAAGAAAAATTACTTCGATTAAGATGCTCTACTCAAAAATGTAAAAAAACGAAATTGGACACAAAGTGCATTTGGATTTCAAGTGCAGTTGGGGGGGGGGGAAATAGCTGGACCTATTTTTGGAGTAGAGCACCTTGAGGGAAGCATTTTTTGTAATAGAACCCCACAAAGACACTTACCCAAAAACCCAACATAAAGGGAAAAAGAACAAAACCAAAAAGTTAAAGCTCACACTCTAACTCAAGCACGATTTTTCTACAACCACGATTTTTTTAAATCATTTTTCCAACACAAACCAAAACAACAAAACAGCTAAACCAACAACAACCAAAGGCCAATAATAATAGTCAAAAAACGGTCCAGCCAATTCGCACAAACCCCGCAACACTTTATTTTCCAAAAAAAAAAAAAAACAAATACGCAAGAAAAAAAAGCTCGAAAAAAATCCACGAGGAATTAAATCGGGGAAATCGGTACTCAAAATCCAAAATGAAAATAGGGGTTCTTGAAGCAAAAACCTTCCCCAAGTCTCTAGTCAGTGTCCCTATTTTCCCCCACCACCCCGAAAAAATTTAAATAAATATAAAACATGCCTTTCATGGCGGCCAAGAAATATCATCCTGACCCCTCCCACCTTCCTCTAAGTAGCGTTTGTATTTTCTGAGCTATACCTAAACTTCCCTTCATTTAGCTAAATATGAAATTTTAAATGTAATAAAAATAAACGAATTAAGCGTTAGCGCTAAGCGCTAAAATAAAATAAGTGTAATAAACTTAGCGTTATAAGCGCTAAATAATGTAAAATAGTTTAAATGTTAATAGTATGTAATAGGGCTATAAATTCGTAGTATAATTAGTTCATAATTTTCGTCGAGCAGTTTTTAAAATGATTTAGGCAAATTTTATTGAGTGTATTTGCAATATTTTTAGTACATTTTAGCTATTTGAATAATTTCTTTTTTCAAAAAATTTTCGTTTTTTTCTAGTTTTTCTTAAGTTCAATTTATTTTTATAAAATTATCTATCTAAATTATTTTTATAACGAGATTTATCCAAACAGTCAGTCAATTTTTCAAGTTTTTGTTACTGATTAAATTTTGATAAAAATGTCTGCGTCTTTTATGTATAACAAATTGATTTGTTGGTGCCATAATGTCGAAATGTGACTATGGACATCACAGGAGCTAATAAAAATATATTTAAGAAAATTAAAAATCTTAACAGTCAGAGGCTAATTATTAGGCCTATCCAAACAAATTTGACACTAGCAAGTTGACTCAATAACTAAGAAAATCAAAATCAATCAAAAGTAGGGTAATAAACCAGAAAACAACTGGAAAAAACCTAGAAAAAAACTAGAAAAAGGTTAGAAAAACTAAAAAAAACCAGAAAAAAACTAGAAAAAAACCAGAAAAAAACTAGAAAAAAACAGAAAATTTATTTGAAAAAACGAAAAAATTATTCAAATAGCTAAAATGTACTAGAAATATTTGCAGAATACAGCTAGAAAACGTCAAAACTCTACTAAAATGCATTTTGAAAATCTCGGAAGAAAACTAGCTCAAAACGAGGCTAGGTAAACAAAACAATCATCAAGGTATACTACGGAATTTATAGCCCGTATTCACATACTAAGTGTAACGCTTAAACTTAGTGTTTACACTTAGTGTTAGCGCTTATAAGCGCTATGTGTTATTCACATACTTAGTGTTTATTTAAGCGCTTAGCAAACACTAACGCTTAACTTAGCGTTTCAATTTTGTATTCACATACTTAAAATTTAGTGTTTGGCTTAGAATTAAGCGCTTAAGTTTAGGGACCTCGAGCCCCCTAAGCGCTAAGCGCTTAGTTAGTGGATGGTGTGGGGAAGGGGTAGGGAGAGTGGGGGATGTTCTTGGCCGCCATGGGAAGGAAGGGCATGCAATTTAGGATATATTAGTGACATTTTCCGACCAATTCGATCCATTTTGCTCGTTTAATCCCCAAATTAATTTAATTTTTTTTTGGCTTTTTGGTTGGGTTGGTTGGTTGGGTTGTTGGTTGGTTGGTTGTTCGGCTTGGTTGGTTGGTTGGTTGGTGGTGGTCTATCCTTTTTTCGTTTTTTTTTTCGTTTTTGGGGTTATCCCCCCCCCCTCCAAATGCACTTTGTTGTCCAATTTCGTTTTTTTACATTTTTGAGTAGAGCATCTTAATCGAAGTAATTTTTCTTCAAGAACTTCTATTTGAAAATTTATATTTTTCACGATATGCCCCCTGAAACCAGTGGCGTATCCAGGATTTCACAAAGAGGGGGGCTGCGACCGGGGGGGGGGGGGGTGCGGAGCAACTGTGAGCCACCGCCGATCAAAAGGGGTCTGGCGGGGACGGCAACCCTCGGACCTTTTTTGAGTTTGTAATTGTAATCATCGATAAACTACAATAGTGAATCTGTCTGCAGCAAGCACTTAACTTTGCCCACAGAAGTTAAAGCTTTTTTGAGATTTTAACCATCGAAATTGCATTGAAAATTGCACTTTTTACATGAAATAAAGAAATGTAGTGGATCTACAGCAAGCATTTAGCAATACGGGGGTCTGGGGGCGGCAGTCCCTAGAAGTTTTAGCTTTTTTTGAGGTTTTAACCATCTACATTGCACTGACAACTGCACTTTTGACATAAAATAAACAAAAATATATAATTTTAAAATATTAAACATTAATATTTAAGCCCATGGATCAAAAAATAGGCCCAAGAGCCTATTACCTACGTTATATATAGTCGAGCGGGGAACAAAAGTCACGACTATTTGGCGTAAAAGCCCGTTGTGTACAGCTGCGTACATAAGAGTTGGAGGGAATCTTTTTGTGCTATGTGCTATCTTCAAAAATTGGGGTTTTGCGATGATTTATCGTTGCAATATGCTTTTGCCAGGTGGCTTTTTCTGATCCGTCGTCAAGAACGACCGTTTCTGACGTGTGTTGCAATTTTAGGGTTGAAAATTGACACACGAGACGCGGATACACTTGCCGTTAGCAGATCATTAATCAAAGTTCCAAATGGTCGACTGTGGCTAATTTTATTATACAGAAACTATAAATTGGCCGAAAATTGCTAATATATATGTGTCGTTTTTAGCGTTAAAATAGCAATTAAATGCATTTTTAACGTTTTAAAACAAAGAAAACTCATCCCCCCTCCCCGAAATTTTTTGTGGCTACGCCACTGCAGATTGGTGTAATAATGCTTCAAAAATTAAAATTAACAAAAAGTGAAAAAATCGTAAAAAATATCATGTATGCAAAAAAATACAAACAAAAAAATACAAACATGTATGCAGCAAAGCAAAAAATAGTATACTATTTAATTTTGTATTTTTTACCCTATCTAACTATACAAACATGTAAAAAAAAAAAAAAAAAAAAAAAAAAAAAGAGCACAGGACGGATTTTGCGTTCAAAACGGGTTTAAAAACTGTTCAAAACCAGTTCAAAAATTTTTGAACTGGATTTGAACAAGCAACTTTGGACTAGTTTTGAATGTTTTTTAGACGTTTTTTGAATATTTTTGAACTGGTTTTGAACGTTTTTAAACTAGTTTTGGACTCGTTCAAAACGAGTCTAAAACGAGTCCAAAACATTCCCAGCGCAAGTTTGAATGAAATTTGAACTCGTTTTGAACGAAATTTGAACTAGTTTTAAACTAGTTTTGGACGCGTTTTAGACATACGCTGGCTAATTTTGAACTCGTTTTGGACTGATTTTGAACTGGTTTTGAATGTTTTTTGGACTAGTTTTGAACGTTTTGTTTTTCAGCGCTCGCCTGCACGCAGGAATTTTGAACTCGTTTTGAACCCGTTTTAAACTAGTTTTGAACTATTTTGTGGCATTTGGTGAGGCATCCTAGAGCCTCCCCAGTGCGGTTGTATAGTATTTTTCTCTCACTGAAGCGCCCTGTACGTAATACGTATATTTCCCTTATTTAAACACCCTGTCTGATTTTGGATGTTAATATACATATATACATACCAGGGTTGGCAAGTCTCGGGTTTGCAACCGAGACCGAGACCGAGACCAGGCAACCGAGACCACCGAAACGAGACCTACGAGACCGAGGCCAGCCCTTGGGGGACCTTTTTTTCAAGTTTCAATTTTAAAAATTTGAGATACTTAGAAACGTGAAAAATGAGTTATTAAGGTACAAAAAAGTGACCATTAGGTTAGGTTGTATGAGTGTATGACTTGCGAAGTTGCGTGAAACTTAACATTGGAACGACCGGATGCATGAGAGGAGGTGAGTGACAACCGGAAAAAAAAAAAATCCAATACCAAAAAAAAAAAAAAAAAAAAAAGTACAAAAGTGACCATTAGGTAGGTTGTATGAGTGTATGACTTGCGAAGTTGCGTGAAACTTAACATTGGAACGACCGGATGCATGAGAGGAGGTGAGTGACAACCGGAGAATAAGATTATTTTCCCGCTATTTTGTCAACTTTTGGTTATTTTTTAAAAGTTTCGCACAATTCTTCGTGTACCACATTTTATAGTGCATTGCATACATATATTGTCACTTTGGCAGCCTATATCAGGTGCCAGCGTAGAATCGTCCGTGCTGGTGCAGTAGTGCTATGTACCATCAGAAATTCTGATAGCAGACATCATCACGGACTAGAAAAGTTTCTCACGCTGACACAGTTATGTGGGGGAAGGTTTGATGCCCCAACCACCCCATAGCCCAAAAAGCATTTGATTGTATACTTAGGTTGTTTCAGATACTTAATATTTTGACAAGCGTTGAGAGGTTGGGGCTTGAGAAATTCAATTAAACTGCCACCCAATTCGAGATTAGTAAAGTCGTAGAAGCCAGCAAATTTTTAATTACAAATCAGCTACGAAGTTAGCACTATTTGGTATATAACTGATGGTTAGTAGTTTTACTGTTTAACATAAAAGGTTCCACATACAAATGCAACATCGCTAAGTCAGACAACCCATTTTAGTTCAAACTTTAATATAAAATCTAGCTTGATGTACAAAGTTTAAACTTGAAGTTAGCCAGAGTTTGCCGGTGAACTAACATTCTTCTGCAGCAGACAGTTTTGACCATTTCATGATTGGCATTCTATTTGGAAACTTAAATTGCAAAAAAATCTTTGTGATGTTGGAAAATTTTGAAAACTTCAAGTCTCATCTGAAATACCGAGACCACCCTATGGCAGGTCTCGGTTTTCCTACCGAGACCGAGACCAGCCTAGTCTCGGGTTTTTTACGAGACCGAGACCGAGACCAGCCTAGTCTCGGGTTTTTTACGAGACCGAGACCGAGACTGCCAACCCTGATACATACGTAATACGTATATAATAAATGGAATAAATAGCACCTATCGGCTGACTGAATACACTGAAATAAAAGCCACTATTTTAATCAATAAACTATATATATATATATATATATATATATATATATATATATTTTATTATAGTTATTGTTAACTAAATCAAGTTACTGAACTAAAATCTAGGATGGTTTTTCTAGCGATATGGCACTAAAAACTTGGGAGGAACAGGGAAAACAAAGAAACAGGGGGCAAAGAAAAGAAGAAAAACCCTTAGTCCCAAGGAGATAAGATAAACACCTCCCCCAATTTCACACCTCCCCGCAGTACGATTTTCTAGCCATGAACAATATACTTGGCACGCATAATGCATCAATGCATACATATATATATGTCAGAAAAATAACCAGTCTCGGTTTTTGCAGTCTCGGAATTTGGTCTCGGTCTCGGAAAAAACCCAGACTTCCAGTTCCAAGTTCCATCCGTACCTACACAGCTCTTAGGCATAAAGTATAAACGCTATTGCAGAATATTAGCATTCGGAAATAAATAATGATGATGTGAAACGAAAAAACCCACCACTATTATTATAGGGGTTAAATGCAGTTGGGGGGGGGGAAATAGTGGACCTATTTTTTTGAGTAGAGCACCTTGGGGGATGCATTTTTGCTTCAAGAACCCCTATTTCATTTTTTGGATTTTCTGAGATATGACCCCCCGAAATCTGAACCCTCAGTGAGGGACGTTTTACAATTTTTTTTCCGAAGCCCTTGATTTTTGCGTTCTAATCGTGTCTAAATGGTGTCAGATTATTGTTTACAATTTTTTAGAATCAAAACAAAGGCTATTTGACCGTGTTCCAGCCGAAAAATTGGCCGAATTTGCCAGAAACGTCCAATTTTTGACCAAATTCAAACTTGGCCTTAATTTAGGCTTGGGCTTAAGCTTAGGCTTAGGGCTTAGGCTTAGTATGGGGCTTAGGCTTAGGCTTAGTATCAGGCTTAGGCTTAGGTTCAGGCTTAGGCTTAGGCTCAGGCTTATATTTGCCATGGTTCCCCATGCCTGGTGCACCAGGTGACCCATGGAGATAGGACGCATGGGGCTTCGAGCACCTATCCAAGAAATATATTGAATTTAATATCACGTATACGTATACTTCATCAAATTTATATACTACTGCATAATTCAAAATATTTTTTCCCAATATTTTTTCAAAAAAGTTTTTACCAAAAAATTTCAATTTTGTACTTTTATTGATTATATATGTATAGAGGTAATTATATAGTATATAATTATTTCAGTCAGATATGGCTGGGACGGAGGAAGATTACAGCACAGCGGAAAGCATTGAAGACAACGGATTCAACTTCGAATATCAACTGAAGAAACCCAACTCATCAAGTACAAGTAAGCATATATAACCCAATCCCCCCTATATATTAGGCAATAAAAAATCGAAATTTTCAGAAAAAATCCTTCCAGCTTAGCCTAGAGAATCCTGCCAACTAAGCCTAGACGATGCCTTAAAACATCATAACGCACTCAAAACTATCCAAAAACAAAGATTATAGCCCATTTTGGCTTCGAACTTTGGCCTACACGTTCACGTCCAAAAACACTGAAAATGCAATTTTCAAGGGGTCATAGCTCAGAAAATCCAAATTTGTGGATAGGGGTTCTATTACAAAAAATGCTTCCCCCAAGGTGCTCTACTCCAAAAAATAGGTCCACTATTTTTCCCCCCCCAACTGCACTTGATCCTATTATAGTATGCCCTACCTCCCCTTATTATATACTACTATATTATGTATATATATATATATACCCTCCCTACCGCAGTGCCAGGTCCCTCCTTCCTTCGTACGAGGGCATGACCGAAATTAGACGGGGTAAAAAAACCCTTGTGGATGAAATAGGCCGGCCCCCTCTACTGCTCCGCAGACGTGTCATAGCGTTGAAAAACTACCGCTAACACACTTTTCGGGTGATTCATGGGGTGGGTTTTTCCCCCACATGGGTTTTTTTCCCCAAATTGGTTTTTCCCCAGCTTCCTGCCGAAAAATGGTAAGAGGTTTGAGGTATATAGCAGAGTGAAACCGGTCTTTTGGTTTTTGATGACAGATTGATTGACGGATTTTTTTGGTTTTGTATAGTATTTTTTTTGAAAACGTATATATAGTCTATGAGCTAAATGCGGTTTTTCCCCGCGTGCTATATATACATATTATATACATAATATATACCCAGACCCAGTACACGCAATACAAAGTTTGACACATCTAACACATCTAAAAGTTAACCTCGCCTGGAATGAGTATATATATATAAAGTATATAGTAAAATAATTCTACAGTAGAACAGCTATATACAAAACTATTTATATATACTATTATACTAAACATTGCATGCAAATATTGAAACAATATAGACAAGACATACCATACGATGAAAATGGACAATTCAGTAGGCTTAAAAAAGGTAAAGAGAACATAAATGCAACCGTTAGAAAACATCCAAAACTAGTCCAAAACGAGTCCAAAACATTTTAAACTAATTTTGAACTCGTTTTGGACGTTCAAAACTAGTCCAAAATCTGTACGCTGGCTGCTGAATTTGTTCAAAACGAGTTCAAAAAAATTTGAACTGGTTTTGAACAAAACAAGCGCGTTCAAAACTAGTCCAAAATTGTCAGCGTTTTGAACTAGTTTTGGACTAGTTTTGAACAAATGGTTTTCCTGTGGGGGGGGGCTGCGACCCTCTAAGGGGGGGCTCAAATCGCTAAGGGGGGGGGCTGCAGCCCACCCAGCCCCCCCCTAAATACGCCGCTGCCTGAAACATGTAGAGCTGATTTTGCATTTCTCAGGAATCCACCTGCTGAAAACATTTTTTACAAATTTATAGTTCGAGAAAAATATATATTATTAATAAGAAATAGTAATTTAAATAAATCTATAATCGGATTTATAAATACCAAATGGAAATGCCGATAAATAACGAATTCCGGATCCACATCAAGCAGGGAGCGCACTCCAAGCCAAAGCCAAAACTAAGCACAAAAGTTGCTAAACGCTAAGTTTAGTATAACACTAATTTTTAAGGGGGTAGTATCGCGAAAGCAGTTTTGCTCGTAGGCTGTGAAAATAGAACTTTTTGTTTTGAAGTAGTACATTCAATGAGAAGCTAGTCCAACGCTGTATGGTATCAAATAATTACTGCCAGACATCACACTATCAATATTGACAAATATCTTGGACCAATCGTCATTAGTAAGCCAGACATCACACAATAGGGACATAAAAGTTCGAAAATTCAAGCCAGATATCAGATTGGCCAGCTTGTAAAGTACACATAATGTGTGGACGCACAATTTTTTGCGACAAATAAGAAAAAAGAAAATTGAAGGTTCGTTTTTCTTTTGATTTGAAAATAAGCGTCTACATTTTTCACAATTTATCATTATTGCTGTTGCTATTTTACAGTTTAAGTACACCTTCACAGTTCAAACTAGTATTACTCCACAGCCGCTACAGTAATCTGCACTAAATTTTGTGTGCATAAACTATAACATATGTGCTATCAGTCTGTTTAAAAAACCTAAACGGAAAAATTGATAAATGTGACTAAAAATGGAATGTGAATAGGTTTTTTTTTCGTCATTTTTCCGACTTTGAGACATTATTGCAAACTATATGCTGCACCAATTTTGCTGAAACTTGGCAAAATAATTTGCCTTTAAATAGATTTTCAAAATATAGAAAGAACAATTTCTAATATTTTACTGAACAAGTTTTACAGTCGCGCAAAGTCGACTGCTTTCGCGACACTACCCCCTTAAGCGTTTCTTTTGTGAATAACAGTTTAGTACAAATTAAGCGCTAACACTTAGCAAACGCTTAGCGTTAGTATGTGAATAAACTCTTAGTATGTAAATTCGGGCCTATCTGAAAAGGTATGCAAAAAGCTGGCTGAAAAAACCAAAAAAAACAGAAAAAAGCCAGATAAAAACCAGAAAAAATCCAGAAAAAACCTAGAAAATAACTAGAAAAAAAACAGAAAAAAAGTCAGAAAAAACCCAGAAAAAAACCCAGAAAACATTCTCAATAGGGTCAGAAAAAAACAGAAAAAAACTAGATCGTGAGACTGACAGTTAGAAAAAACCAGAAAAAAACAGAAAAAACTAGATATTCGTCAGTAAGAATTAGAAAAAAACAGAAAAAAAACAGAAAAACTAGATAATTTTTTAGTTTTTTTCTGGTTTTTTTCTAGTTTTTTTCTAGAAATATTTTTCCTGTGATCTGACACCATTTAGACACGATTAGAAGGGAAAAAAGGGCTTCGGAAAAAATTGCGAAAACGTCCCTCAATGAGGCTTCAGATTTCGGGGTGTTACATCTCAGAAAATCCAAAAAATGAAATAGGTGTTCTTGAAGCAAAAATGCTTCCCCCAAGGTGATCTACTCAAAAAATAGGTCCACTATTCCCCCCCGAACTGCATTCAAAACTTCAAAGTTACCAATCGCCTATAACGACTAAAAGAAATATGTCATATTTTAGCTATATTCTTAAAATAAAACGGGTTAGACCTTTTTTGAATGGCTTTTCTGAGTAGTACAAGAGCCACAAAAATTTACAATCAATTTCTCAGAAAATTCACAAAAAATACAGTTTTTGAGCCATACATACATGTACATGTGTATATAAATTAGCTGTAAAAGTTTGAGTCACTTTCAAAATTGGCTGAAATATTGCAGTTTACATTTTCAATGTTTGTGCCAAATTTGATTATGTTCGATGAAGTAACTTTTGAATTATCGCAAAAACTTAGAAAATGTAACTACCACCTTAAGGGGGCGCTCCGGGAATCGGGGGTTACATCGAAAATTGGCAAAAAAGTTGGCAAATGTCAAACTTTACTATACATATATGTAGTATGGCACAAAGGAACACTGGAGGCAAAATTTCAAACCACATGATTATGTCACGTGACTCCCAGAGCACCAAACGTGAGTGAATTTTCGGCAAACGATAACTCTGCTTCTACTTTGCGTATAGTCACACTTTATATACCAAAATGTAGCTTATGTGCTTCTCTAGTTGAACATTATTTTGGTTTTTAACATTTATGTCGGATTTGGATAAAAAATGTCATTATGTGTTTTCGAAGTCGAACTCTGAGCAATAAAATTCATATAAAAAAATTTCTAAGCTTTATTTTAAAAAACTAAAAAATTGTTCAACTGCGCAGAGCCTAAGACTATAATTGTGCAAAATTTTGTAGAAAAATATCTTACCAGCATTTTATAATCGAATGCCGAAAAATTGGTTTTGTATTCACACAGCTTACATTTGAGTCTGCTGCTTCTGAAGATGGTTTCATGTGCGATTTTTTTTGCACAGAACGCAATAAAATTGTTTTAATTTTTCATTACGACTAATAAAATTTACGTATCGTCTGTTTGAAAAACCTCAAAAAGCGTTGATGCACTGGCTTACTTGTTGAATTTGTGTAAAAGTCGAATAAAATCAGTAAATTGTTCAATTTTTTCCAAATTTTTTGCTATGGAGATATGCGCGTCAAAACATCAGAAATAGTATTTTGGGCAACTTTTCTTCAAGAATGATAGGTCATTTTGGCTGTTTTTAAAAAATACGGCCCAAATCCTTGATTCCCGGAGCGCCCCCTTAAGGACAATTGGACAATTCACTGATTTTATTCGACCTTTACACAAATTCAGCAAGTAAGCCAGTGCATCAACGCTTTTTGAGGTTTTCCAAACAGACGATACGTAGATTTTATTAGTCAAAATAAAAAATTAAAACAATTTTATTGCGTTCTGTGCAAAAAAATCTCACAAGAAAACATTTTCAGAAGCAGTAGACTCAAATATAGGCTGTGTGAATACAAAACCAATTTTTCGGCATTCGATTATAAAATGCTGGTAAGATATTTTTCTACAAAATTTAGCACAATTATAGCCTTAGGCTCTGCGCAGTTGAACAATTTTTTAGTTTTTTAAAATAAAGCTTAGAAATTTTTTTATATCGATTTTATTGCTCAGAGTTTGACTTCGAAAACACATAATGACATTTTTTGTCCAAACCTGACATAAATGGTAAAAACCAAAATAATGTTCAACTAGAGAAGCACATAAGTTACATTTTGGTATATAAAGTGTGACTATACGCAAAGCATAAGCAGAGTTATCGTTTGCCGAAAATTCACTCACGTTTGGTGCTCTGGGAGTCACGTGACATGATCACGTGATTTGAAATTTTGCCTGCGGTGTTCTTTTGTGCCATAGTACATGAATGTATAGTAAAGTTTGACATTTGCCAATTTTTTTGCCAATTTTCGATGTAACCCCCGATTCCCGGAGCGCCCCTTAAGGTGGCGCTCCTGAAATGTGGGTGTAGTATTGTGACACCGATTTCGGCAATGCAAACAAAAACCTGGACAGTCGATTGACGAACAATTTGTGAATCGCATTCACAAGCAGCCGACACGCACACGACAAGTTGACAGTCGCAATTTCAACAAACTTTCAACGAAAACAAAGTGCTATCGATGCGGCCAGGACCACAAAGACAAGCCTGATGACTGTCCTGCGAAAAATGTGAACTTCTGTTAAAAGCTTGGACACTACGCTCGTGTGTGTAGAGCACGCAAAAATTCTCTACCGCAGCAACAAACTCATGTGCGCGCCTTGACGACCGGGGACAATACAGAAACTGTAGAACAGGAGCAAGTACAGATTCTGACTACTGAAACTGAACACCTCGGACTGGCAACCATTTATTGTGACATAAACTTATACTTGTTAAACAAGACAAATTTAAAACACAGATTTTTACTGGACACTGGATCGAAAGTGTCACTATTACCGCACTCAATTTATTGTAATGACTTTCAATCTATACCACTGAAAGCGACCTCAATAAAGTTGTCTGGCTACGAAAATTCACCTCTGAAAGTTCACGGCAAAGTTGACCGAAAAACTGAATACAAAGGCACAAAGAAAATTGTTACTTTCTATGTAGTGGATGGCACGAAGGCACTAGTTGGATTGGATGTCATCCAAGGTTTTGGAATCAACATCCACGGAGCTACGCTACAAGTTTATCAGATTGAGAAAAACGATCTAAAAACAATGTATCCAAACCTATTTTTACCATCATTAGGAAAAATTACAGGATTTAAACATAGAATTGTGTTAAATCCAGAAACGAGACCTGTGTGTCAAAAATTGAGGCGTGTTCCGTTTGCTTTGCGTGAAAAGGTAGATGAGGAATTGGATCGTTTTGAGAAAGACGATGTAATTGAAAAAATAGAAGCTAGCGATTGGATCCACCCGATGGTTGCGATTTTGAAGCCAAATGGAAAAATTCGAATCTACTGCGATTTGAGAGAACTAAACAAAGACATTGTTTCCGACAAGTACCCGTTACCCAACATCGAAGAATGTTTCGCCAAAATTCGGGGAGCGGAAATATTTTCAAAACTAGATTTGTCGAAAGCATATTTTCAAATGGAACTACATGAAAACAGCCGCAATTTTACTGCATTTCTGACACCCAAAGGCATATACCGTTACAAGCGATTGCCACTGGGCATGAAATCATCTGCCTCAGCATTTCAAAGGATGATGGAAATTATTTTAGCGGAAATACCAGGTGTTATTATTTATCAAGATGATGTCCTAGTAACAGGCAAAGATGAGCAAGAGCATGACAGAAGACTGTACACAGTCTTCGAGCGCCTAGAAGCTAAAAATGCCCGTTTGGAATTGGATAAAGTTATTATATCGCAAACTGAAATAGAATTTCTGGGCCATAAATTAACCTCCGATGTTATCAACCCGTGTCAAAAAAAATACAACGGCTATCCTCAAAGTTCCAGCGCCGCCAAATGCCACAGTTCTGAAAACGTTTCTTGGCATGTGCTCTCACTATTTAAGATTTCTGCCGAACTTTCAACTGTAGCCGAACCATTAAGAAAACTACAGAGAGCCGAAAATAAATTTGTCTGGACTGATGAACAAGACAGTGCGTTCAACACCATAAAGCGAATGACAGCATCTCCACCGGTACTCGGATATTTTGACCCCAAAGCCTTAACCGGCGTCACAACTGACGCGTCGGCGTATGGAATTGGTGCAACCTTGTCACAGTTTCAAAAAGGCAAAGAGAAAATGGTAGCCTTCATTTCCTGCAGTTTGTCAGAAAGAGAAAGAAAATACTCAACAACTGAGCGAGAAGCACTCGCTTGTATGTACGCCTGCGAACGCTGGCATACATATTTGTTTGGAAGAAGTTTTATCTTGAGAACAGACCATCAAGCATTAACCACATTGCTTGATACCGGCGGGAAGAGTCATCGAACAATGCGCATTTCAAGATGGTATGCTAAGCTGTTGCCATATGACTACAGAGTAGAACACAAACCTGGAAAATTGAATTTAATGGCTGACAATACCTCTCTAGAATGCCAATACCGGAAATAGAATGTTACGATAATTTCGAAGTTCGAATTTCGTCCATAGATTTACCAGCTGTGTGCCTGAAAGACATTCAAGATACAACAAAGCAAGATAAAATAATCACCCTGGTAATGGATTTTGTGAAAACAGGGTGGCCACAAAAAGACTCGGTGAATCCAGAATTCAAACCATACTACAACGTAAAAGATGAACTGTTCCTTTGGGAGGACTGTCTTGCTAGAGCTGAAATGAGAATAATACCACCCGAAGCCCTGAGATACCGCTTAATCAACCTGGCCTGGCACATGAAGGTCACTTGGGAATTAGCAAAACTAAAGAGACAGTGCGAAGAAACTATTGGTGGCCATCAATGGACGCGTCGATTGAAGCTGCTCTAAGTCATTGCTTACCATGTCAAAATAGTGACAAAAGTGCTAAAACATTCAAGCCACCACTACAACCCTTAGAATACCCTCAAGGTCCCTGGCAAGGCAACGCTTGCACATGGATATTCTTGGACCGTTTCATACTGCTCCACCAACTCAACAATATCTGGTCGTTTAACAAGATGCCTATTCGAAATGGCCAGAAATTGGAATTTGCAATAAAATTACAACTACAGTTATAAAAAAGTTCTTGGATTCAATTTTCGCACGTTTCGGTTTACCCCTGGAAATTGTGACTGACAACGGCCTTCAGTTTATTAGTCAAGAATTTAAGGACTATATGGAGGCCCGTGGAATCCAACACAACCGAACGGCTGTGTATCACCCACAAAGCAATGGACTGGTAGAACGATTAAATAGAGTTATAAAAGAAAGAGTGCAAGTTATAATGCAAGAAGGCAAACCCTGGATTGAAGCGATCAGTTGCTTCTTGCATACATACAGATTTTGCCCGCACCGTGCCAATGGAAAGACTCCGGCACAACTCCTATTTACATGGTCTGTAAGAACAATGTTAAACGCACCTCTTACTAGTCAGCGAAACTTTTCTGAAGACGGTGGGATGAGACAAAAATTTGAAACATACCAACAGAAGTACAAAACCTATTATGACGAAAGGAACAACACAAACAGCTCCAACTTTAGCGTTGGCGATTTGGTTAGATATCGATTGCCACATGTTCTCAAAGGAAAACAATCTTTCTCAGCTCCAACGAAAATCATTGCTAAAAAATCAACCAACACCTACAAGTTAGCTAACGGTCAAACCCGTAATAGCGCTCAATTAACAAAATATACAACAGCTCCAGTAAAGCAAGCAGACGTTCACCTTCACCTTCACCCAGAAGACACTTTGATCAACAGTCAATCTCTAGCTGATGATATACAACCACAGGATGCACTTGATGTAGCCCAACAGAAAAGAGTTCAACTGCAAGCTGACAAACAAAGGAGATACCCAACTAGAGTCCGAAAAAGACCCAGGCAGTTTGATCCTCAAAATGGAAATTTTTACAATGATCACTAGATCCCGATCCCGATCACTCGAGTACCTAAAGAAAGAAAAACTTAAAAAAAGAGGAAAATGTAGTATTGTGAACTAGTCACTAGAGATACTAATACTTGTGATGTAGTCTATCAATATATATTGTATGCAGGTGGCCTGACAGGCCTGTCTGAGAATACAACAGTGGGTTTTGGCCATTACTTACAACAGTGAAAATGCGTAAAAATAAACATGCATCGCAAGAACAAAAGTTGTTCAGAAGTGAATTTCCTTTAATTTGATACCCATATCACATGAAAAATTTTTCCGAAATTTTCGAGCTTTTTTCTGTAAGAAAAATAGATTTTCACGAAAATGGCTATATAAGCCAGTGTATTTACACGTAAGTGATGATTTTGGAAGTTTGAAAAACACTAGTAGCTGTGTTTTACTTGCACATGCTTTAAAATATTTGGTCTGTTACTGAGTGTGGTATAATTTTTTTTGTAAAATAAAGCTGTATTTTCGGCATGATGCTGAAATAAAGTGCGTGTGAATACAAACGCAAATTTCGGCTTGCGATTTTAAAAAATTGGTTCAACAAAAAACGTAAAACTTGGCACATTAATGCACCTCGTTGTCTTCAAGCGGGCGCGAAATTTGATTTTGAGCGAATCGAAAGTGTTTAAGAAATTTAGTTAAATTTACGATTTTCGAAAATCGTGATTTTGCTGTTTGTCAATATATCAATCATATTCATCAAAAATAAGATTTTGCGACCGCTCGATCACGTTATGGCAAGCAAAATGAGCTATTTGTTGTGCAACAGTGTATATTGCTGCGAAGAGAAATCACAAGCCGAAATTCCGCTCACGTTTGGGCTACAGTGAATGCTAATTTGTATCAATCATCTTCTTATTTTGTGTTTGGGCATACTTTTACACTAGCTTGCTATTGCACATCTAAAATTGGCCCCAGATTGACGTTTTTTGAAAAGTCATATTTCAGGAGCGCCACCTTAAAGAGGTTAACGGCAGCTCATCATTGGCCCAAGCTCAATGATTGGTTGGTGGGTCGTTGAGCGTTCACAGGAAAACCGCTGATCCGAATTTTCTCTAAAACACCGTCTTACACTTCGGAGGTAATTCGGAGGTTATTGGGAGCTTTTTATAGATATTTCGGAGCGTTTTCGGACAATTTAATTGAGAATTCGGATGTATAAATTTTGTCCGAAAAATCTGTGAAACAGTTTTCAAAAATTGGAATTTATTTAAGGGGGCGCTCCGGGAATCAAGGGTTTGGGCCGTATTTTTTAAAAACAGCCAAAATGACCTATCATTCTTGAAGGAAAGTTGCCCAAAATAGTATTTCTGATGTTTTGACGAGCATATCTCCATAGCAAAAAAATTGGACAATTTACTGATTTTATTCAACTTTTACACAAATTCAGCAAGTAAGGCCGTGCTTACATTGAGCTTTTTTTCAGCTGCTCGAGCAGCTGAAAAACTGCAGCTTTTTTCAGCTGCTCGAGCAGCTGGAAAAAAGCTGGAGCAGCTTAAAAAATGCGGATAAGTATTTCGGTCACTATAGACTAGCTGCTCCGTTGTCATGACAACGCTGCAGTTCCAGCTTTTTTTCAGCTGCTCCAGCTTTTTTTCTCCGTTTCCGGCTTTTTTGCAGCTGCTCGAGCAGCTGAAAAAAAGCTCAATGTAAACACGGCCTAAGCCAGTGCATCAACGCTTTTTGAGGTTTTGCAAACAGACGATACGTAGATATACGTAGATTTTATTAGTTGTAATGAAAAATTAAACAATTTTGTCGCGTTCTGTGCAAAAAAATCGCACAAGAAACCATTTTCAGAAGCAGCAGACTCAAATATAGGCTGTGTGAATACAAAATCAATTTTTCGGCATTTGATTATAAAATGCTGGTAAGATATTTTTCTACAAAATTTTGCACAATTATAGCCCTGGGCTTTGCGCAGTTCAACTAAAGAAGCACATAAGCTACATTTTGGCATGTAAAGTGTGACTATACGTAAAGTATAAGCAGAGTTATCGTTTGCCGAAAATTCACTCACGTTTGGTGCTCTGGGAGTCACGTGACATGATCACGTGATTTGAATTTTGCCTCCAGTGTTCTTTTGTGCCATAGTACATACATACTGTATATGTACAGTAAAGTTTGACATTTGCCAATTTTTTTGCTAGTTTTCGATGTAACCCCCGATTCCTGGAGCGCCCTAAGGTGGCGCTCCTGAAATGTGACTTTTCAAAAAACGGTAGTCTGCGGCCAATTTCGGATGCTTAATGGCAAGCTGGTGCAAAAGTATGTCCAAACACAAAAAATGAAATTGATTGATACAAATTAGCATTCACTGTCGACCAAACGTGAGTGGAATTTCGGCTTACGATTTCTCTTCACAGCAAGATGGCTGTTACACAACCAATAGCTCATTTTGTTTGCCATAGCGTGATCG
>JASANF010013395.1:0-93774 GCA_030248245.1 Trissonchulus sp. WLG1_4
TATATACTCTTTTTATGAATACACAGAAAAATACGTAAATATGAACGCACATTCTGCAAAAAAACCCGCATTCTCACTATTCGTTTTCGCAAAAAACCGGAAAAACTATCGTAGGCTAAACCTTGCTCTAACACTCTCTGGAACCGGTTTCATTTCGCTATATCTTATACACTGTTATTTAGTGGGAAGTCAAAAACTTACCGGAGAAAAATTTACTGTTTAGGGAAAACCCATGTGGGGAAAAAATCAACAGCATATAATCACCTCAAAGTGTGTTAGCGGTAGCTTTTGCTGAACTGAACCCACTCACCTCTGTGTATAATATAAAATAGCTTACCGCAGTAGTCAGTACCATATACGTATATACATCTATAATGGGGTCAAAATATTGGGGCGGCCTCCAACCAAATTTAAGAGACCGTTCTCTCAGACGCACCGAAAAGCCGTAAATTTTTAGAAAAAAGTGCTTTTTTATTAGCTTTTGCCAAAATTTTTGAGACCCTCGCCCCGGACCTTCGATTTAAACCTTTTCCCCGGCATTCATGTATGCAGTCAGTATTCTCCTTTTCCTGTGATCCAGAACAAAATTAATATACGTGCATACTGCATATACATAGTATACAAATTTTAAAAAACTGAATCAATACGAAATTAAAACTACTTACGTCCGTCTTGGTTTATAGAATATTATAATGAACATAAACACAGATGTACATGGGGGAGGGTCTGGGGGGGGCAAGCCCCCCCCCCAGATTTGAGATTCCGGGACAAGCCCCCCTCAGATTTGACTCACCGGGACAAGCCCCCCTCCTTGATGCTGAAAGAAAGGTGCCCAAACACTCAAAAATTGCCCCAGATCGCCGTAAATTGCTTCAAAAATGAAGAAAAAGCCAAAAATTTTCTAAAAATAACCAAATTTTGCCGAAACTTTTTTCTTTTTTGGCAAAAATTCGAAATTTTCGCGTTTTTGTCCGCTCAAACCCTCGAAAAGTCGGGACAAGCCCCCCTAAAATTTTGAAAATTCTGGGACAAGCCCCCCCCCAGACCGAGACCCCGTGTACATGTATGAACATAAATACAGTGAAAATTAACAGTGCTATGTAATACTAGCAGGCAACTTTTGTTAAAGTTATCAGGCAAGTATCTTAAAGTTATGTTAAATTTCTGTCAAAAGTACATATCTTAAATTTATGTTAAATTTCTGTAAAAACAATGTGAAAATTTTGAACGCAAACAGAAAGAATTTTGCAGTTGGTATAAATTTCATGTTAAAAACACCTTAAATAGATGTTAAATTTGTCTGAAAATTATCTTAATTTCATCTTAAACTGCGCTACGCTGCATTTTTACATGTTTTTCACATATATCTGAAAATTATCTTAATTTTCGGTTAAAAGTTTTACACATTATTCAGATGAAATTAACAGGTACTAAAAACCTGTTAAATATCTGTAAAAAGATTTCACATGAATTTAACAGATGTAAAAATAATATGAATTTCATGTGAATGTTTTTACATAAAATTAAGATAGATTTAAGATATCTTAATTCCGTGTAAAACAGTTTAGCTGGCTGTAGGCCTGTCTTAAAAACCTGTTAAGTTCATATAAGAATTTTATATATATAACAGAAATTTAACAGGTTTTTCAGACATCTTAATTTCATCTGAATCACTGAATCCAATTTAGTTTAACCGAAATTTCAGATGAAATTAAGATAATCAGTTTTCCTGTGTGTTCAGAGTCAGATTTTGTTATGTCAAATATTTCAAACTTTTAACCTATTTAGATAAAAAAAGCACGAAAAATCGGCCCATGGGGACTAGCAAACCTGAAAAATACGTTGTATACAGGAAAAAATTGAAGAAAAACCATGGGTGACAAGGGCTGTCCTTAGACGTTCGTCCTCCACTCCACCCACCACACGGTTTTTAATTAAGGTGGCGCTCCTGAAATGTGGGTTTTGGCCATTATTTTGAAAATGCGCAAAATTAACCATACATCGTAAGAACAAAAGTTGTTCCGGATTGAATTTCCGTCAATTTGATGCGCATATCACATGAAAAATTTTTTGAAAATTTTTGAGCTTTTTACAGCAAGATAAATAGATTTTCACGAAAATAGCTTCATAAGCCAGTGCATTTACACGAATGTAATGATTTTTGAAGATTGAAAAACACTAGCAGCTGTGTTTTGCTTGAACATACTTAAAAATTTCCGGTGTTTTATTGGCTGTGGTGTAGTTTTTTTGTAACATAAATTAGTATTTTCTTCACGATGCTGAAATAAAGGGCGTGTGAATAAAAAACGAAATTTTCGGCTTGCGATTTTAAAAAATTGGCTCAACCAAGAGAGTCAGAATTTGGGACATAAATGCACCTTGATGTCTTCGAGCGGTCGCGAAATTTTATTTTGAGCAAATCGATAGTATTTAAAAAATTTAGTTAAATTTACGTTTTTCGAAAATCGTGATTTTAGTGTTTTTCAATATATCAATCATATTCATCAAAAATGACATTTTGCGACCGCTCGATCACGTTATGACAAACAAAATGAGCTATTGGCTGTGAAACAGCTATCTTGCTGTGAAGAGAAATCGCAAGCCGAAATTTCACTCACGTTTGGTCTACAGTGAATGCTAATTTGTATCAATCAACTTCATTTTTTGTATTTAGGCATACTTTTACACCAGCTTGCCATTGTGTATCTAAAATTGGCCCCAAACTGCCGTTTTTTGAAAAGTCACATTTCAGGAGCGCCACCTCAAAAGCCACACAAAATATATAACTAAATACCAATAATAGTTGTCAGCATTACTCATTATTAATATATACACCATAGCAGATGTAAGTCATGTATATACATTAGAGCAGTATATAATGAATTAGGGGCGAGGCGAGATCCCCTCGAAAGAAAATTTTGGAAAATTTTTGAAATTTCAGTGTAATTTTAGTCAATTGGGAACGTGCCGGAAAATTTTTTTCAGCGGTGTCATAAAACCAAAGAAGACCACAGGACAAAAAGTGAAAAAAGGGGGGGGGGGGGCTGAAATCGCGAAGTGGGCGCGAAGGGGGGGGCTAAAATCGCGAAGGGGGGGCTGATGTCCCCCTAGCCCCCCCCCTCTGGGTACGCCACTGCCTGAGCCTAAGCCTGAACCTATGACTAAGCCTAAGCCTGATACTAAGTCTAAGCCCTAAGCCTAAGCCCAAGCCTAAATTAAGCCAAGTTTGAATTTTGTCAAAAATTGGACGTTTCTGGCGAATTTAGCCAATTTTTCGGCAGGAACCCGGTCAAAGAGCCTTTGTTTTGATTCTAAAATATTGTAACGAATAATCTGACACCATTTAGACACGATTAGAACGGAAAAAACAAGAGCTTCGGAAAAAAAATTGCGAAAACGTCCCTCACTGAGGGTTCAGATTTCGGGGGGTCGTATCTCAGAAAATCCAAAAAATGAAATAGGGGTTCTTGAAGCAAAAATATGCTTCCCCCAAGGTGCTCTACTCAAAAAATAGGTCCACTATTCCCCCCCCCAACTGCATTTAACCCCAAAATTTTGATATTTCATAAAAATTGCTACAGGCGTCATAACTGCACAAAAATTGGGTTAAATGCAGTTGGCGGGGGAGGGAGAGGTAGTGGACCTATGTTTTTGAGTACGTAGAGCACCTTGGGGGAAGCATTTTCGCTTCAAGAACCTCCTGTTTCATTTTTTGAATTTGAGATGTCACCTCCAAATCTGAACCCTCAGTGAGAAATGTTTTCGAAATTTTTTTCGGAAACCCGTGTTTTCTCCGTTCTAAACGTGTTTTAATGGAGTCGGAATAATGTTTACAATTTTTTAGAATCAAAACAATGGCACGTTGACACCGTTCCTTCCGAAAAAATGGCCAAATTTACCAGAAACGTCTAATTTTTGAACAAATTCAAGCTGGGCCTCAGTTTAGGCTTGGCTTTGGGCTAAGGCTTAGTGTGGGGCTTAGGCTTAGTCTCAGGCTTAGGCTTCAAGGGGTCATAGCTCAGAAAATTCACATTTGTGGATAGGGGTTCTATTACAAAGAATGCTTCCCTTGAGGTGCTCTACTCCAAAAACTAGGTCCACTATTCCCCCCCCCCCCAACTGCACTTGATCCCAAAAATTGGTGTGGTAAGTCAGTTTGGGATGCTCTTTCCACCTGGCACCTACATACTCAAAAAGGGCCTATGTCTGAAGGTTCGGCCAGGAAACACTAGGGTTTTTTCCCCGCAAAACGCGTTTGGGGTTTTTTCCCCGCACCACTGTAAACACCGCGTATTATTTATTTTTCCGTATGAAAAATGTCTGAAATGTTCTCAGTGCTTGCAAGAAAGTTTTGACCCGTTGAGAAGTATATATTTACCAAAATTCAAACTTTCACTTTTGTATCTTTTAGCAATTTTTTGTGCATGAAGGATGTAGACAGAATTGGTTTGCTCACATGAAGTTGCAGACTTTATTGTCAACTATCCCATCAGTTGCCAAATGAATCGTTCGTACTCTAAATTTGCAGGTAAACTGGTAATAGTTATTTGTATATATATGCGAATTAGTTAGTTAGTTATTAGGAAGAAGTTAGTTATTTATTGGTAGTGCAATTGCAGATGCATTTTATTGCAGAAAATCAAACCTACTTTTTAGCATACTGTAAGCTTGAGCCCTTGCGTAGCCTAAGCTATAAGCTCGATAATATTTTGTATTTAGGTTCTTCGTCGATTTTCTTGTCGCACGAGCTGCTTGACGATGCTGGAGATTCAGGGGACGAAGACTTCGGCGACGGGCTGGGATCTCCAGAACTGGATCTGGAGAAGTTATCCAGCTCACGGGCGACCCAGGCTGCGGCGGCTGCTGAACATAATATTGGTGTGGCTGAAAATTTGGCTAAAACGGGTACGCATGAATTTAGATAGATCATGTAAACAATAATTATTGTGAATAGGCTGAACGGTTGGATGAGAATGAGGTTAATAGCTGCTGAAGGCTTTTCCAAAGTAATAATTACACGATAGTCTGGGCTTCGGGGTTGCCTCTTTGTTTTCCATGGCGTCCAATAAATTTTCGATAAGTCCGTCATTGACCAAATTTCTCGGATCACCGAAGGGTCCGGCGCCGGCCGATCGCTAAAGATATTATACGCATATATATATACGTTGACTGTTGACATTCTTTAAATGGAATTATTTTTCAGGATTCAGTGGTCAGTCGGCGGCAGCAGCTTTGGTGTCTGCCCAACAGATGGACATCGAAAACTTGTTGGACAATGTGACCGACTGGGTGATGACCGAAGGCCCAGAGCTGGAAACCCAAGAATCAGCCATGTCCTTTGCTCGCCGACGCGAACTGCGCAAGCGACGACTTTTGGCCAGTGCCGCAAAAGAAGACCGCAAACACCCGGCGCCCATGTTTGAGGCCAATCCACTGAAGCGAAAGAGAGTTCAGACGATTCTGCTGCGAAGGCTTAATCGGCTGTGCAAGGAATACTCCATTCGGATTGGCGAACAAATGAGTGTGGTGGCTTTTCGACCTCGTGACCGTCTCAACGGCCAACTGCATATCTGGGGATCAAATCCGCTTACAGAAGCTGTGAGTGGTTAGTGGCGCAGTTTAACACGGGGCGGGTATGAGGGGTTACATAATTTTTCGGGACGCGGTTCCTTTGAGTTCGACACAGCGGCAACAGTTGTTAGAGCCATGGAGTACGCGAAAGCAAAGTTGATATAATATGAGCTGATACGTGGGCATTTCGTTCAATTTTATGCACTTTTGAGGGCAAAAATTGCACCGAAACTGCACCAAATACAGATACCAACTGCCGCATTTCAGCGTGATAGATTAAAAGTTTTGTTTATAACAATTTACTGTAAATTTATTTTTATTTAAATTATAAACTGTGCCTCGCGCCTTGCTTTGTTTCAGTTACGAAAACTGGAGCTGGAAATTATCCAAGAGACAGCAGAGCAAGTGGTGAAATTGAGTGAAGACTTTCTGAATACCAATAGTACGCCCAAAAGAAAGTCCCATAATGCTCCCAACAGCTATGGCGATTCTTCTTCAAAGTGATTTAAATTTTAATTTATGGTCAAACATAACTTTTTTTGTCAATTGTGCAACTTTGAACTGAATGTCCGTAAAGAAGTAAAAAAAGTAAAGTTGAAGTAAAAAACAGTTGTATTCCGTAATTGCAGTAAATATTAATGATCAAAGCTGAAAATTCGTCGGCTATTAAGAGCTCTGTGTCAAGTTCAAATGTTGTTTTTTTAAAATTATTGTAAATGTAAGTATATATATATGAATTTTAAGTTTTTACAAAAAAATCATTTTTTTTCAGCTTGTCCGGGGCAGAATGTTCTGCTGCAAATGTGGGGCGGTCGGCCACAGATGAGCACGCCACTCTGCCAGTTCTGGCTGTAGACGGCATTCCAACCTCTTTAGATGCCATGAATCAAGTATAGTTGCTTATCAGCTGTTTCAGTAAAACTATCTATAGTATATACTTTATTAGCATTAAATTAGATAATGTTGGGTGTGTTTTTTTTGTGTAGTGGTATAGCAGGCGGGGAAAAAAAAACCCGCATTTTCATATTTCGTCATGTAGCTCATAGACTATACGTTTTCACGGGAAACCAAAAAAATCTGTCGTAGGCCTAACCTTGCTCTAAACGCTGGGGCCGGTTTCATTTCGCTATCTCTTACCGTTTTTTGGCGGGAAGCCAAAAACTTCCCGGGGAAAAAAAACCCATTTGGGGGAAAAAAAACCCATGTGGGGGAAAAAAAACCCACCCCATAAATCACTCGAAAAGTGTGTTAGCGGTAGTTTTTCAACGCTATGGCACGTATTAGGAGTAGTAGAGGCCCTTGATACCAAAACTATACGCAGATTTGCTATAGGGCCTCAGGGACACAAGTTTGAAAACTGCCCTTCGCAGCCCATTATAAAATTTTGAATTTTCAGATTTGAAAACAAAACACCTTAATTTCGCCTGAAAACATTGAAAACAACTAAAAAGTTGTGATAACGCTTCAAATGCATGCGAAATTTGCACTTTATGGCTACTTTTTACGCCATCGACCTTCTGTGGGGGGTACCGTGAGTGGGTGTGACTGGTCGTGACGGGCATATTTTACTTTCGTTCGGTTATTTGGCGTTTAAACACGATAAATTAATAGATTAAAATTAAAAACATACAAAAAACTGGCAATAGTACCAGAAAATACTACTTTCCACCCCAAAAGGACCTTAAAATGACAAAGTCCGACTGTTAGGCCCGTATTCCAGAATTCGATCGCGAAAGTGTCAGTTTGCGCATTTGTGCTAATAATAAACGTCTTTTTGCACTACCATGAGTCTTTTGGAGTAGCTACTAGGTTTTTCGACATCACCAGACCATTTTC
This sequence comes from Trissonchulus sp. WLG1_4, assembly GCA_030248245.1. Classification (NCBI taxonomy): domain Eukaryota; kingdom Metazoa; phylum Nematoda; class Enoplea; order Enoplida; family Ironidae; genus Trissonchulus; species Trissonchulus sp. WLG1_4. The sequence goes on from JASANF010013395.1 coordinate 7,408, forward strand.
AAAAAGTGGGTTTTTTTTCCCCCACATGGGTTTTTTTTACCCCGTCTAATTTCGGTCATGCCCCCCCTCGTACGAAAGAAGGAGGGACCTGCCACTGCGGTCATGAATAGAGGAAGGGTAGTCCTCTGTAAAAGTGTTTTTACATTTGAGCTCGCATCTCTTAGTGCTGAGAAATGAGACTCTAAAATTCACCTCCCTTGGAGCCATGTCGGGTCAAAAATGGGGGGGTCCAATTTTTGACTCATAAAAAATACCAGCGAGACCCCTTTTGGATACCGCTTATATACGTTTGCCTACAGGGACTGTACTATACGCTGGCAAATTTTCAGACCTGTACCACGTACCCAAGTTCCGGAACTGGGGTGGGTTTTTTTTCCCCCAAAAAATGGGGTGGGTTTTTTTTTCCCCGCCTGCTATATAAGTTTACCTACGTTTCGTTTGGTTTATGTTTTTAAGCGTAGTACATGTAATGGGAAGAAAAAAAACAGATATATCATAACTAATCAATTCTTTAGCGTATCCGACCTCGGGTACGGTGCTCATCTCTGTTAGAAAACCTTGGAACGTCAGGGGCGCCGCTTCTAGAATGACTTCATGCGTAGAGAGAGCCCAGTCCCACACGGCATATTGCCCTACACGGACCCCTGTTGCCTTCCCTTCCCACAATTATGGAACTGTGGTACGGCCAATTTACCGACGCCATGAGTATATAATGGTCTGCTAGTTTGGATTTCCAACGGGCTACATAGCTGCAAAAAGTTTAGTAGTTGTTGGCTGATCTTGAGTTTCATAACTGTGGCGCAAAAATTAGTCAAAAAAACCGCTGATGGGGTGTATTCAAATGATTGCAGCAGTAAAATTGCAAAAGATAATCTGCTTTTAAATATAGGTTTTCTAAAGCTGGAAGGTGTAAAAAAATGTAAAAAAGACCGCTCTAGTTTTTGTTGAGGTTAAGTGCAGTTAGGGGCCTTGTCAATCAGACAGGGCAGAATAAGAGCTACTTTCAGAGGTCTTAAGACCTCGTAGCCAGCTCTTGCTTTTCTTTGTGCTGGCCGAGTTGTGCAACACACATTATCAGCCAGTATAGCTGTCAATCTAACCTGGTCAGTGTGTATATACGTAGCTAGCTTAGAAATACGTACGTACTTGCAACTTAGCAGCCTAACTAACAAATTCCGATAGACCGATGAAAGTTTTCAGTTCAGAATTAAATGTCTTAACACAAGGGGGAGTCTAGACAGTAGAGTACACAACTATTTTATGCTAGAATTTTGACATGTACACAAAGAATGCAATTACTTACAAAGTTCAGGGTGTATTTACACCTACCAATGATTGTGGTTTTAAAAAATAAATTGTTAACGTTGCCTCTTGCCCCCCTTCCAAGAAGTTTGCAAACGTCAAAGAATTGTTTGCATATTATAATGGGACTACATATGTACTGGCATTTTGAGCAATGATAGCTATTTAATCAGTCATTTACTCAATGACCACTCAGTATGATACTTGCTGTTGTGAATTATATTCAGGATTATGTTGTAAGTAGTCCCATTAAGCAAACAAATCTTTGACTTTGGGCAAACTTCTTGGAAGGGGGGCATAAACGTTAACAATTAATATTTCAAAACTGCAATAATTTGCAAGTGTAAATACACATTAAACTTAGTATGTTATTGCGTTGTTTGTGTACATGGCAAAGTTCTAGCAGGAAACATTTATGTACTCCACTGTCTGGGCACCCCCTTGCGTCAAGACATCTAATTATAAATTGGAATTTTCATTGGTCTATCAGAATTTGTTAGTTAGGCTGCTAATTTGCAAGTACGTACGTATTTCTAAAGTAGCTACGTATGTACATACTGACCAGGTTAGATTGACAGCTATGTTGGCCGATAATTAATGTGTGTTGCACAACTCGGCCAGCACAAAGAAAAGCAAGAGCTGGCTGCGAGGTCTTAAGACCTCTGAAAGTAGCTCTTATTCTGCCCTGTCTGATTGACAAGGCCCCTTATGGTAGTTTAAAAAAACACCTAAAAACGCAATTACCCCCTTAAGTGGCACCTTTGACGCTGAAGGGCTTTGTAACGGAGATAAGCGCCGCACACCTCGAGGGCGGACACGCCAAAGGATATTTATCTATCCGCGGGTTACCTTGACCTTTTCTACCTTTAGGTCTGACTGATGAGTCAATGTTTTGTATATTTGTTACAGGCGCAGTTGCGTTCGTTCATCCCTGTGATGCTGCGCTGTAGCACGGGTCGCTCAGTGCCGCACTGGGGATCGGCAGCGTTCAAGCCGGACTGGTGGCCTCAGGATGTGCCCTGGCAGAACATACGCACGGACAAACGCACGGCTGAGGAACGGAAACGGGTGGGATATTGGCAGCTTATTTGGATGAGCATTTTTGACGCTTAGACCACAGTATTAGCGCAGGATTTAGGGAGCGGATCCCGAACCATATTTTAAGGAGCGTGCAGCTGATTTTTTTTGCAAAGTCTTGTCAAACTTTTTTCACTGCAGAAATATTTTTGGTCTGTTTCCAAGTCATAACAAACCATTATGTATAATTTCACTTGGACAACTTTTTACGGGTTTTCATTAATTATTATTATCAGTTAGTTTCAGTTGAAAAATTTTTGCAGACGGGCGTAATGAAAAAATTTTCCCAAGATGTTTCGGGTTCGTTTACATTTTCGCAAGCATGAGCCCGATCCGTTAAAAATTTATATATACATATGCGTATGTTTTATTATAATGTATTTATTTATTATTTTTTCAGTTACCGTGGACAGAAGCTTTACGCAAGATAATTACATCATGTTATGCGCAACATGGGCGGTTGGATATGCTGAAACATACAGCCACGTAAGAAGTGCAATGTATCATACAAAATCACTATGGGCCTATTCCTTTACCGGATTAAAGGGTTAATTATAAACGGACTAAACGGTTTAAGAATTAAGCTTAATAATGCCATTCCAAAACCTCCGGATTAAACGGACTTAAGTTCTAGCGCGCTGCTTTTTAATCGGACTAAACGGACTTAACTATGCACGCTAATGTTAAGCGTGCATGTTAAGTCCGTTTAGTCCAGTGGTAGTTTTGGAATGGGGTCAGACTAAAATTTAGCCAACTCGTTTAGTCCGATTTGTCATTTCAAAACCTCGGACTAAAATAAGTCCAGTCCGTTTAATCCGGTAAAGGAATAGGCCCTTAGATCACGACTCGTATTGTCAGCTGTTGTTATGTGAAAGAAGTTGTGTGACATAACCGCTGTGAAACTGAAATGGACAGCACTTTATAACATAACAGTCATTTTCTATTTTACTCTCTTTTTTTATTTTTTCACTGTGACAATAAACAGCTAGAAGTAGGCTTTGTTTGTGATTTATTAAGACTGACCTGATTCAGAATTCAGATTGTCTTCTTCATAAAAGTTTCCCTATGCGGCTACTGGAGTTTTTATTTTTACTGAATTTTTCAGATCTCAAGATGATCTGTCACACGATCGTTTGAATTATGACGATCATGCTGAATCTCATTTCCCGGCCGATCCCCATTTTGAGTCCGGCTTTTCCATTCCAATTGAAGCCAGCTCGTTTCAGAGTACCAGCAGTGAAGCCGAGCAGCCAGTTGCCTATTCGGCGGAGGGTGAGGGACTAAGGCTTTTGATTATAATATACTTTTGAAAAGAGAAAACTATTGACTTATGAATAGCTGAGAATGTATATATTATTAGATATTCGGATAGCATTTGTTTTTTTAAACTCAGCATTAAATATGATAGGCTTATTCTAATATTCTGTCTTTACTGCCGAAATGACAGAAAATTGTATCTGGTCAGGAACGTACGTTGAAATCCAGCATCGTCATTCGACATCCAAATTATTCAGTGCAATAATGTATTGTTAATTAGTTTTTTGCATTGAAGATTAAGAATTTAAATTTAACCATAAATTGCCGCTCCCTGAGACAAAAAGAAACACCCGATTTCTAAGGAACGAATTTCAGTAATCAAGAGTACAGCAAGTAGCTGCGAAATTCACGCCACCAGTTTTCGCTCAGTGCTCAGCCTTTTTTGGTCAGATTTTGGTGAACTATTTTATTAATTTTGCAGATTCAGAACTCAGCGATCATGTCAGATTCTATGAGACCACAACGGCCTCCGGAGCCACGCGATTTGCGTGTCCGGTTGAGCGCTGTTCGGCTAGCTTTTCGCTCAAACGCAATATTTGTCGCCATATCAGAATACGACACCCTGACTATAACCACAAGATGCTGTCTAGTGCAAGAGGTCAGTTTAGGCTTGGAATGAATTATTGTCCAAGATTGGATTTGGTTAAGTGATTAATTGGCTTGAAAGATTAATTTAATTTTCTTGATTAGGAACACAATGGGTGTGTTTGAATGACAATAACGTGATGAAATTTTCAAAGCACAAGCTTATTATTAACGCGCAATCTGTGTGCTTAATCTCCCACCTTACAGAAGCATACTTAATTGTTTTATTAAGGGGGCGCTCCGGGAATCAAGGATTTGGGCCGTATTTTTTAACAACAGCCGAAATGACCTATCATTCTTGAAGGAAAGTTGCCCAAAATACTATTTCTGATGTTTTGACGTGCATATTTCCAAAGCAAAAAATTTGGAAAAAATTGGACATATTACTGATTTTATTCGACTTTTACAGAAATTCAGCAAGTAAGCCAGTGCATCAACGCTTTTTGAGGTTTTCCAAACAGACGATGCGTAGATTTTGTTAGTCGTAATGAAAAATTAAAACAATTTTATTGCGTTCTGTGCAAAAAAATCTCACAAGAAAACATTTTCAGAAGCAGCAGACTCAAATATAGACTGTGTGAATACAAAACCAATTTTTCGGCATTCGATTATAAAATGCTGGTAAGATATTTTTCTACAAAATTTTGCACAATTATAGCCTTAGGCTCTGCGCAGTTGAACAATTTTTTAGTTTTTTAAGATAAAGCTTAGAAATTTCTTTATATGAATTTTATTGCTCAGAGTTCGACTTCGAAAACACATAATGAAATTTTTTATCCAAACCCGACATAAATGTTAAAAACCAAAATAATGTTCAACTAGAGAAGCATATAAGCTACATTTGGGTATATAAAGTGTGACTATACGCAAAGTATAAGCAGAGTTATCGTTTGCCGAAAATTCACTCACGTTTGGTGCTCTGGGAGTCACGTGACATGATCACGTGATTTGAAATTTTGCCTCCAGTGTTCTTTTGTGCCATACTACATATATGTATAGTAAAGTTTGACATTTGCCAACTTTTTTGCCAATTTTTGATGTAACCCCCGATTCCCGGAGCGCCCCCTTAACCTTGCAAAGTGTTTTTTATTTTGTATTAACTTACTGTATCGCTTTATGGAAGGCTAAAAATACAAAGTTATGTTTATTTTTTCATGAGTACTTTATTGTTTTAGCCAAGTGTCTGGAACCTGGCTGTCGTTTTGCCAGTTTCAAAAACGCCCCCCTACGTGAACATTTGAACACTGCGCATGGCATGAAAATTCAATTTGAAAATATTTTTCTGTCCAGTGAAAAAGGTAAGTCATTTTTTGTGATTAGTAACCAGTTTCAGCGTGATTTAGCTTGTGTAAAGCCTGACCAAAATTCAACGTATTCATGACAGAAAATAAATTTCTAAATTCTGAGCACTAAAATATTCAGATTTGATTAAAAACTGCAATAATTTACGCTTTTTTTCTAGCATTTGAAACTTGGAAAATGAACATGGAAAAGGAAACGTCGTCGCACTATGTGACAAAACATGGGAAACAGGTGCAACCGTCCAGAGTGGGAGAGGTGACTATCAGAGAGTATAAATGTCATAGGTGAGTAGAATACCAACGCGTATATTAATTATAAATTCTAAAGGAAGATTGTGATATTGTATCTTTTTTGGAGATGACAAAGTAAAGTAGCTTGTATATTTATAGCGGAGAAGGGGGTTATGGGGGGGGGGGAAGGGCGTGAGCAAAACGGGGGGGGGGGGGGGATGAAAACCTGAAATTTTTCCCGAAACGATATTTCGGCGAATTTTTAGCTGTAGCGATGTCGCTTTGGTGTGGTTTTTGTGTTTTTGTTAATAACTTCTGTATTGATGAAGCTATAAGTACCGGGTTGAGGTATTAATTTGTAGTCCTAACCAGTGACCCTGTGTCCACGCTTGTGTTGAGTCTCCGGGTAACACCGCAGTCTCACATTCACGCCTTTTTTGGAATAAAATGTGGCTGCGTACAGGTTCTTTATGAACTGCATATAGCCATTATATGGCTGACGTGCGAGAAATAGACAGACAGACTTTGTTTCAGGTCTGGACTCAGCAGCTCTGCCACCCGAGAACACCGTCCTCCCGGCAAAGCCGTTGCCGTCTGCACTGCCGAGCTGCGAGCCACCATTCTCCCTGATGGTCGCGTCAATGTGCAGTGGTTCAAAACGCACTACGGCCACCAGCAAAACGATAGATTTGTGCGACTGACGGACGAAGATATTGATGGTGTTGAACAGGAGATATTGGACGGGGACGAAGGTATAGAATTAGTTCGACATTAGACGTGATCCATGAATTAGTGAGACGTCATTTTGATCAAAGTATATTAACTTATTGGGTTACCGCCCAAATGCGAAGCAAAAAATGGCAACCCTATTGTATCTGTCATGTTATTATTGACACGAAAGTGGCGTAGTACTGTATTCAGTTTAATGGTTGGGACCGTATAACTGCAGCTGAGGTGCTGAGGACTTCACAGGGAAGGGTGTCATGTGCGAATTTTTTTCACAAAGTGCCCCTCACCTTGATACCCTACACTGCTAGTTTCGTTGTTTCGTTTCTGCTCAAAAAATGTGAACAATGACACAAAGCAGAACATGGATTTTCAATATCAGCCGTCAAGAGTACAGCGAGTAGCTAAATAATCAGGTCGCTTGTTTCTCTCATTATGCACATTTTTAGCTGAAAAGGTAATGAGTTTGTTTACATTCTATGTTTTAAGCATCTGGTTTTATCTATTTAATATTCTTGAAAAAACTTTTTTATCTAGTCTCTTGAACCCTGACTGTTTCTATTATTAGGTTCGACGACGGATAAACCAGAACGATTGGATCTGGGCAGTCGAATTGACAATAACCATATCAAGAACAGGCTTCATGTGCAGCGCTCCACAAAACGACGAAAGAAGATGCAGTCAAAAGGTGTGGATATATGATCTAATTGTACTGATCTGTTTGTCTTTAGGCCATCATTTTCTATTCAGTGCTGGGACTGTGATACTTTGCTGACTGAATTGCTGCTGTGATATGCTGTTTTTCTGCTGATCGTAATCAATTTTGATTGTATTCAGAGTATATAATAATATTGTTATCAAGAGTACAGAATAAGATAAGCACAAAATATAAGTTAATCTGGTAATGTGCTCTTTCTATATTATTGCTATAGAATCTCAAGCACCCGAACTGAATGAGAGTGCTACGGCTGGAGTGCTGGGTTCTGGCACCACAGGAACGCACACAGTGAGTATTAAGAGTATTTTTTATTTACTAACCGTAGTTTTTTTTTGAAACGGAAGTTTTCTAACATTCTGTTCTGAAAAAAATGACATCTCTGACTTGACTATTAAGGGGTGACACGTCGATAAAACGTTACCCTTCTCTTCTGAGCCCAATTTGACAGAGTATATTAAAAAAATTAATACCAAAGCTGTATATTATTCTGCCATCAAGATACTGGCTGGAATTCACAACTTAACACTATTAACACTAGTTTTCCTTAAAAGTTAGTGAAACACTTGAAATTAGCTTCGAAACACTGACATTTCAAGTGTTTTAGGCTAAAATTTAAGTGTTTCACTCACTTTCAAGGAACACTTTAGTGTTGGTGTTAGGTTGTGAATTCCAGCCACAATATTGTTATAGTTCCATATTTATTAACATAAGTTCTACGTAATTTTCGTTCAAAAAACAAAAACCTATGATATTTAAAATTCAGATTTCACTTCAACCTCCACCTACGCAAACCATTCGTCGGATAGTCACTTTGGCTCAACCAATCAGATCCACCGCCCCACAGCTTGTCCGGCTAGCGACTGGAGCCACTAGTTTGCCAGGAATACAAACGGTGTGTCCCATGAGTGTGGGAACGGCGGCCTCGACTACGTATAGAGTTATTCAGCAGGTGGGCTGGTTACAATTATGAAGGACGTATAATGTTGTTTGGAACATTAAGGCCCGGTTCATACTCGTCAGTATCCTTAATGGATTAGCTAAATGATTAGTTTGTTGTACTTTTTGTGTAGTTGACAAGCCAAATCCTATAAACTTTAGTGAATATAAGCGATTGTAATATAACGACCATGCCGACATATTATACCTCTTAGATATTATGTTCTTAGATATTTTGTTAGGTTAGATTTAATTTATAATTATTACAGCCGCATATTCGCTCAACCGGCAAAATTACGAAATAATCACGACAGACACTTAAAACGGTGTAATCATGGTTTCTCAATTTTGCCTACTGAACGGACATACGGCAGTAAGCATGAATCGACATTTAGGCTTAGACGGTAGTCGGCAAACCTGACCCTTAAGTAAATGATCTTGAATTAAATTAATTATAAAATGGTCTTAATCGATTGTTCATTTGGTTTAGGCAAACATAACGGGGACATCTACCGACTCGCCGGGTTATATTGTCTTGCCGCCAGGCTTACAGGCTACATCCCAGCCCGCTGGGTCCAAAGGTTTAACAATTTATTCGAGTCACTATGTCACTTTTTTTCTGTAAATTACTTAATCGAGTTCAGTTTGCGAAACTTCATTTTGGGCAAAATACGGAATGTTGACTATTTTGCTCAAAATGAAGTGTCGCAAGCAAACTGAATTAGATTAGTAGTTTTCTTAAGGTGGTAGTAACGTTTTCGACAGTTTTGCAGGAGTAACACTTGACAACTTACGATTAATTTTCAATCAATAATTTATAGTACGCATATTAATTTAGGCAACTATAATTTATCATGAGACAAATGCTTGCTAAAATAGCTTAAAACAATCATTTTTAATTTTCACAGAAAAGATTTTTCAGCCAGTTACGACAATTTTTTGTAAATTTTATGTTTAGCTAAGCCAAAGTAGTAGCTAGTCAAAACGGCCGTTTATTGAAAAAAGAAAAAAATGACACACGGGCATGTCAAAAAGCTTCAATTTAGATGCCAAAACTTATCCTTCCGCTTTTCACTTTTTGAGATTACGTCACATGTAACATTTCTTTTTGAACTAAAGTACATTACACAAAAGTCCGCAAAACTTGACAACTACTAGAAGAATTTTGTTCAAAATTTGGGATAAATTGGCACACATATGTGTCTACTAAATACACACGTATGTGTCTAAAAATTTTGTTTGCTTAAATTTTGGGTTACGTCAATTTCATTCACAGAAATCTGTAAAAATGTACTTCCGTGGACTAAATCTCAAGTCTCAATGTCGCAATCTTTTCATGCGTTATTTTACATGTTTTTTAGACAATTTGATGACATCAAATTTGACATCTGATGTGTCAATTTTTTTATTTGTATTAATTTAGCCTATTTCGTGAAAAAATTAGATTCAAAAATTCGTATATTTTTCCAAATTCGAAAAAATTCAAAATTTAAGGTCCGTAACTTCTTTTCTGCATCACATAAATGCACCAAACTTGGCGTGAAAATTTACCCTGTTATTGGCTATGTTGGTGCAAAGAATGAAATTAGTAGGAGTTACACTGTCAATTTTACAAGCAAAACAAGATAAATGCAAAAATTCACGAAATTTGACTACTTTGACAGTGTCTGCTGACTAGCTTGTTACAGATTTAAGCTAGATAATGTGCATAAGTGTAGTTTCAGTCAAGTTCTTTAACGTGGAAAAAATAGCTATTGAATTCATAGAGTCAATCAAACGTTATAGCATGTTATAAAAACTGTCGAAAACGTAACTACCACCTTAAATAACTGACTCCTTTGTCATCATGTCTTCTTCAAATCGTTTTTAGTATTAATTACTTTATTTATCTATTTAGTATTAATTAAGTTTTTCCTTTCCTATAATTTCGAGATAATATTTAAGTTATATTTTAGGAATTACTATTCAGTAATTCGATGTGAATTTTTGCGCAGGGGTTAGAAACAAAATTTATTGGGAACCTAAATTTTTAAATTGTGGTAATGAATGTTGTTCTAGTTTATATTTTTGTATTTTTTATTTTTTTGACAGTAAATCTCATAATCCGCTCAACCTGTTTAATCCCGAATCCATATTTTTAGGTCCGGCCCTTGTAGCACTTTGTCTATCAGATCCTGTGGTCAGCTCTGAGCCCGGTCAACTTCCCAGACCCATCATAGTCACCAATACAGCGTCGTACGGTGTGCAGCAACTTCGCCTAGACAACAACGAACTGCCACAGACTATAATTTCGAATGAAAACGATAGACTGAAGACGTCAGGAGCAGACGATATGGGCTCGGACTCGGAACAGATTGTTGTGTCTGTGGCGGAAGATGCCAAAGGCTCTTTTTTGTGATTTTTTAGTGTGTGATTGTTCTTTTCAAGTTTTTTCAAGGAGATTTGACGGCTATTTTGTGGTTGGGCTTTTGATTTTTCATATTCTGATAAAAGCTGATTTGGACAAGAAAAAAGTAAAAATGAGAATAGGCTGCTCTGGCGCAGGATTTTTAATTGTTTTCGGCTGATTGTTTAATATTTTTTCTACTTGTACTTAGAAATTTACTTAATTATTATAATTGTTTCTCAGTGATAGCATATTTTTTTGCAAACAGAGTTTCAATAAGTTTAAAAATAGTTTTTTTGAGAGTGTTGGAAAGTATTTGTGAAACTATTCTTTAGTGCTGATGTTTATGTTGCTAAAATTGTTTTAGAGACTTTTGAGTTTGTGGATTTTTCTTTATTCTAAAAATCCTTAATTTTATGAGACGTATCTTGGAAATGCATAAATAATGTAATACATTATTTATTATATAGTATTTTCAGTTGTGTTCTGTTTTCTAGATCTGTTTGAATGCCTGGTCAAAATGGTGCTGCAGATGCTCACCAATTTTTTAAATAGCTATATTTTTGTGGTGTAGTTCTCTTATGAATACATTTTGTATGTTTTTGCAATATTATGTTTGAAGCATTTTGTAAACACCTATTTTCACAGTTTCTGCGAAAACTGCATTTGAAGTGGAGTGCAGAGCGCACATTTTCATTGTTTTTAGAACAAATTGTTGGTTTATCTGTTTATTGTAACTCTAGGCTCAATTCATACTTAAAGCCGTATGTCCGTTCATCCGGCTAAATTACGAAATAATCACACCACTAATAGTGTATAAGATCAGATTGTGGCGTTATTATTTTGTAACTTTGCCGGTTGAACGGACATACGGCTGTAAGTATGAATCGGCTCTTACACTAATAATAACGTGTAATATATTTTGGTACATTACGAGTTACGACCAGGAGAAAACACAGGTCAATTTGACACTTCAGAGCTACGTGTATGAAGCACAGATAAACAGCGACGTTTGAATCCAAACAACTGAAGGCCGAATTTGTGATTCTGTAACGCATGCAACTCTGCGTCGCGATTATGTGCAGATTTTATCCATGTATAAAGTTTATGTATAATAAATAAATTCTACGTTTTGATTTTGTCGTGTTGTCATTAAAGTTATTGGCTAGCTAAGCTCGGTTATTGGTGGAGGTTGCTTTTGCTAACGCTTGCTTATTAACCCAAAGAGTACGTAGCAGTGTCTCACTCGTATTGAAGAGGGTGTGGCGTATTAGCGCAGTCAGATATACTCGTCCAAATCGGCAGATTTGCTCTAGTTTTTTCACAAGTATATATTCTGACCAATAAGAAGCCAGCTGCGCTGTTGCGCACCTTTAATCAACAAGCACTCTGGCGCAAATGGCTGGTTCGGGAACGTGAAAAGGCCAGCCAAGAGCAGGTCGCTTCTATCAGACACATACAAGAGTGTCCATCCCCGCTCTGGACACACAAAAAGATGCAAAAGAATTTACCGGCAGAAACGGTCAAGTAATCCATACTAGCACAAATTATACTGCTTCGTGTCACTTGAGACCCAATGTAAACAGTACCTGCATAGTGTGAAAGGGGCCTTGGCCTTGGTCGATTTGGCTCGTTTCCACTATTAAAAAGAAACTGATAGTTACGTTAGATGTAATAATAATAAAAATAGTGCACAATCCTAATAAAGCAGTACGAAACATACAACAAAGTCCAACCAAATTTTTAAGAAATTACTTTTATTACTTATTTCTTGTTTTTTTTACGTATTACTTAGTTCTTGTTTAAGGTGGTAGTTGCGTTTTCGAGGATTTTGTGATTTCTATGTAAACTGCGCCACCAGTACTCAAGTTATAATTGACACCTGAGCATAAATTTTTGGGACAATACTGTAAAGGTCAAAATCCCCAGGCATGTCTCTCACTTTTTCGAAATTTCACCTGTGGACATTTTTAGAGGGTTTTAATTACAAGAAAATATCTTAAATTTTCGCTGCGTTTGCTTATCAGCTATTTTCTCAGTAAATTGACTAGTTATTAAAAAAGTGGGGGACATGCCTGGGGATTTTAAACGTGTCAAAAACCTTACCAACTTTCAGCCCCAACAGGTAATCGTATGATTCAGAGCTGTGGCGCAAACTTTTTGTAAAAAATTGTAATATTTTGGAAAGGACCTTTTTTTAGTCGCTTATACTGAAAACAAAATCACAGGTTAAATTTCATGCATGGCATACATTTAGAAAAGATATTGTTCTACCTCATGCAAAAGACCGCTTGCGATTTGAGTTTGTAAACGCTGAGCTATAGCTTTTCAAAAAAACACCTAAAAACGCAATTACCCCCTTAAGTGGAGAGTGTTATGTGGATTCTATCTTCATGTTAAAATGAACGTTGTTGCCACAGATTTAGCTCTTGTTGGGTGTTTATTCGAAATTAGCGTTTTTTTGGCTTGGACTGAATTTCATAATTTCTGTATGAATAATAATAGTGCAGACTGCAGGTGCCTGTTAATCCATATTTGTGCTTACTTAGCTGGGAACTATATAAATCCCTTTTGTCGGAATAATAGACCAGTTTCCAAAACTCACGTATTTTATCGACCTGTGACAGTAATTTTTCCAGTAAGATTTTCTTCAGGTTTAATATATTTTAATAAAAATTTGCATATATGAAGCGAAAGTTTGGTGAACTGTGATGAACGTCACAAAATTTGTCTATCTACACAATAACTGCATGATATAATCTTAACATATCAGCTGTATTTATCATCCTAGGCCGATTCGCTTGAACTGGATCAACTTCAGATTTATGTGGCTCTGTTGAGCCAGATTTTTATTATAGCTGTTTTGTTAGCTATCATCTGAATTCGGAATAAAAAGTTTACCGGCGAACATTGGGGCAAAATCACGCGGTTATTTTTCTGATATATAGGTTTTTGTGTGTGTTTCAGTTTCACATGTGAAAAATTCGTTATGGTTATGTGTACTATTTGAAGGAGGGTTAAGGGAGGTTCCAGGACCTTCGTACATTTTCGTTTTTTTTAAAAGGGCAAGCAGAATTAGTGCCAACGTATCATATACAAGTGCAAGCGACATTTCTACAATTTTGGTTCGTAAATAAGCACATTTCTACCAATTTAATGGGATATTACCATTTCGGCCAAATAATCATAAAATCACTACATCACTACAAAAAATAGTTGAGGTGGTTTTGCACATATTTTCATTACGAAATATTGTCTGATTCGCTACGAATTTAGTCTATTTTCTTAAAACTGTGTTTTAGCTCAGTTAAAATTTTAGCAGAACGGTGTCTTGCTCTGCTGCCGGTTTGAATTTTCAACTGAGCTAAAACCACGGTTTGAGGAATTTTAGGAAATTTGTAACGAATCAGGCAATATTTCATAATGAAATAAAGTGCAAATTAGGTATACAAAACTTACGTAAAACCATGGTTTAGTATAACCACCTTTGTGAAATCCACCCTTAATGTTTTGTCGGGGTTAATATATGCCGGAGAAGGGGTGGTCTAAATTACTCCAAACGTAAAAATTCCTGTTAAATTGTAGGTACACGACCACCCTAGATTAGATCGTTAAAGTGTGGTCATATCTATCAGTAAGTTATTGAATCCTCGATGTTTATTAGATATGTATATATATATATATATATATATATATATATATATATATATATATATATGTATATATATATATATATATATACTGTATTAAAAACATGAATGCACTGGAGAAAAGTTGTGTTTAACCAGTAGTGAACTTTTTTTAAAATGTACAATTTTTTTATTTTTCAGACAGCTTTAATCTACCAAATATCTCAGCTTTAATCTTTGCTTTGTTAATGACAAGTTCGTTGTTTGGTCTCAGTGATACGAAGCACATTCCCTTAGTGGATTTCATGGGAGATGGCACGAGCAGGGGATATTATGCGCGGTAAGATGAAGGGGAATAAGGGCGGATTAAGTGGGATTAAGGGGTAATTACCTAAGCTAATGTTAATGAGCATACATGTAACAGGGTCAAAAGAGGGGCCCTCACCTGCCTAATTTGTGGGACCCTTCTCCCTGATAGACCAAAAATACTCTAAAATTTTGCTAACATTGTGAAAAAGCGGCATTTTTACTCAATTTTTCTCAGATTTTTTATCCCCAGGATCCTCACTCTTGAAGGGTCAGCCACCTCCCGTCTTACATGTATATATATATAATGTAGTTGGGGGTTAGGCACTGTTTCAGATCCTGTTCCAAACAACTTTTGACGCAAGAAAATGGCAGGGTGTTTTGAGTTGTTTTTGCTAGAGGAAGAAAACCTGAGTTCTGACCAGAAATTGCTGAACCCCAAGACAAAACAGGTGGCGTGAGTTTTACCTATGACGACTCGCTGTACTCCTGATGCTTGCAAGTTGTTCCGTTCGTAATGAAATCGCCTGTGTCTTTTTCCTGCCGCCGCCTCAGCGGGGCAGGTCTTTATACTGCTTTTTGCCAAAAGCTTGGAAAAAGGCAGCTAGTATGATTTACGTGTGAGTTTGCAATAAATGGAGGTGCAGAAATCATAATTTTACATTAATTAAGACATTAGATTATTAAATAACGGCCAAATGCAAGATATATTAAAATTCTATCTTCAAAGTTCTTGCAGGTATTAACTAACGGTATTACTAATAGTTTTAATAGTTTTTATGTGTTAGGATTAAAAAGTTTAAGTTTGTGGCCCCTCTTGGCCATAATTTGAACATATCGTTGCAATAAGATACATTGACTGTCATTTTTTTGTCAAAAAGGGGGTGCATGATTGAACGATCTTTTTGTTGAAATGTCAAAATGATCTTATGTTGAATATACTTTGTTGTAAATTATTACTTGATGAAGGAATAATTTTTAATCAAAGATATCAATAATAAGTATATATACATATACATAAAAATAATGGTTCTTCAAATGCAAAATTTCATTCAATTTAGACTTCATCTTCGACTGCAAAAGAATAAGTATATAAATATACGTTTTTTGGAATATTTGAGTGTTGTTTTAATTACTTTAAAATTTTAACGCGGCAGGGTCCAACTTAGTGTAAGTAATAACTGTTGATAACAAAAAAATACTAAAAAAGTTTGCATAAAACTGCTGCTTGTTGTGTCAGGGTCCAGCAATTTTTGGTCAGACTTTAGACTTTACTGTTGAACCATTGACTTGAATTAGACACAACGCAACCCATGGAGTGTATAATAGTTGGCATTTGGTATGGTAACAACCCGGCTCCCTTATTGAAAGCTGCCGATTTAGAAAATAACTTTTGTGATGCTGTTTCAATGTATGTCCAAAGAAACCGTTTCCACCGCGTCCGCTAGCTACCAAGTTTAGCTTCAAATTTCTTAAGTTTTGTAGAATCAAAATTAACTTAGGTTAACTCTGGTGCCTGGTTAAATAAATTGATAAGAATGTCAGTTTAAATTAAGGATCGTCTAACACTGATTCGCTACACCTATTTTGACGGAGACAGATTATTCATTATAATAGACAGCCATATTTACAGAAATTTAGACAATCCAAAAAGTTTAATGTCATAAGAAATAAGACTTAGCTATTAACTAATAAGTTATTTGTTGTGACGTAAAATTTTTGACAATTACAGTACTCATGTTTGTTTTTCTTTCCTTTTGTTGTTTTGATAAATGTGGTATTTATTTTTCTCAAATTAATTAGGATTTAGTTTTGCCTAAGGCTACGTCCGGGGTGTGCCTTTTTCCATTATGATTCATTTTGTTTATTTTTCGTATTTTTTGTTTTTACACTGTAAAATTTTTAAATTTTTACCACATACGTAACAGAAGTTTACTTTGCTTCTGGTCGCTAATGATAGATTAGTGTTAAACTTTAATTGTCAGTTAAAATTAAAGTTTAACATTTATCAAGTTCATCGAAATTTATTGTTTTGATTTTGCCGGTATAAAAGGGGGTGACCTCTCATTTTGTAAATTATTGTTTATTACACAGGAGGCTGCATAATTTAATTTTAAGCCGAAATAATAAAAACTTAGTTTCTATTTTTTAAAAAAATAGCAGATTTAGTCGAAGTTTGCAAATTTTTTGCATTGTTAAACCCTCTGCTCATAATTTTTGAACCAACCTTATATAATAACATAATTTAACGTATTTCTAAAATTCTTAAGCAAATATTTTGTCCAGTTTTTGCCATTTAAAATCAACAAGAACTTAGTTTGAAAAATCTTTCATCTTTTTACGAGCTCTTAATTGTTTCATTAGTGGTTGTAATTTAGTACAGTTCTCTAACAGGCGTTGTCTTTTGGCAGAAGTTAACTAGGCGATCAAGTTTTTAAGTGTCATTTTTTAATTCAAGGCAAGAGTCATTTTTTAATTCAAGGCAAGAGTTATTTTTTACGGATTAAAGACTGGAATTATCGGATTAGACGGGCTTAACGAGTTGAAACAAACTACCTATTTTTTTATTATATTTGAGTCCGAATTATGTTTAGTTACAATAATATTGCACGTTGATGAAAGTTCACCATAAAGGTTTCGTCCAATGCAGAGGTTTCTTGATCTGACTAAGATGTTTGCGAAACGATTTATATAATTGATCGAGTTCAGTCTTTAGGGAATCGGCTATTTAGGCTCTTTTTTAGCTCGTTTAGTCGGAGCGAAAAAATGATTTTAATTACCTATATGATATGAAACGATAAACATCCTCCACTCGGTTAGGCTGCTTTTTGTGAAAAAATGGGGTTCGAGAAGTATACTTACTGTTTTTTTCGGATCCATCAGAAATACATTATTTGACTTTTTTTAATGGAAATAAATTGTTTTTTCTTTTCTGGTTTGCACTGGCTTTGCCTGTAAATTTGTTGTGTTTTTGTCTAATCTTTACTATTACATTTTCAATTTTGTACTGAAGCTTGGTAAATATTTGCTCACCGTCTTAGCAAGCCATTTTTTAATAAAATAATCAATTTTTTCACTCTTCACTAACTACAAATTTTGTAATGGCTTGAGAAGTTACATATCTAGTTTAGTTGGTTGTTGTCAACAATTCAGCGATTCGGAGCTGCTTTCAACGTTTAAGACCATAAGGCCTATTCACACGAGGGAGCCTGAGCGCGCGCATGGGTGGGCGCACGAGCGGGCGCACACGCATACTTGACTACTGCATTGTGTCAAATAATGCAGCAGGCAGTGTGAAAATAGACTGCACCCGCTCATGCTCCATGACGTGTGTGTTGCATTGCGCCATGGCGTACGCGATGGCGTTCACCATAGAGCATAATGCGCCTTTGTGTGAATCGGCCTTTATTAATCAACTTGAAATCTAAACGTATTTACTTAAATTATATCAATGTAATTTTTATTTTATTTTTTTAAGTATTTCTTGCATATTTCATTTTAGGCAAAAAGCCAGCCTTAAGAGCTGGTTATTTTTAGTTGAAAGTTAAACTAAATGTCAGAATTTTGTGCAAGAGATATATTCATAATCAGTATATGTAATAGGTATATGCATATATAGTTTAACTAATTGCTGAGAACTTGATTTTAGTTGATTAATTACACATTATATAATATGTAAACGTCGTTTGATTTTTTCTGTAAGATTAATTAGTCTGTGTTTGTTTTAAAATAACGTTATATCAGGGGTGTTGCGGCTCCTATTTTTCCTATTTTTTCCTATTTTTTCGACCCCCTCCTATTTTTTCCTATTTTTTGGAAAAATTCCTTTTTTTTCCTGTTTTTTCAAATTTTCATTAGAAGCAGGGTTTTTTTTGGGCAGAATACAGGGCAAATGCTCACGATTTTGCATTTTTGCTCACCAAAATTGAAAATTTGCTCAAATTCTGCTCACCGCTCCAGAAGGTCCCCCTTCTGTTTTTTAGGTCTGACCAGAAAAAATTTCCGATATATACGTCACCAGTTCACCAAATTTTGCCTAAAAATGAAAAAAATTCCCTAATTTGTTTCCAGGGTCTCCCGCCCGGCGCTTGACCCTCACAACTTTGTGGCTTGGTATTCCGTGCTATTATCTTTCATCAAAGCCTATGCATGTGTACACGAGTGTACCTTGTCCTTAATGCCGCATTTACTTGTGTACTATAACTATACTGTCTAATATGACGATCCCCCTTTTGTTTTCATTTCTTTTTGAAAAAAATTTCGATGCGTCACCAAGTGACGAACTCGGCCTAAAAATCACGATTTTTCGCAGACGCTCGAATATTACATATTAATTTTAGAAGCCGCTGACCTAAAAACAGCATGGTTTTCGGACTAAACATGGTATTTAACAATTATGTTCATTGTGTGGTATTTGCAGTCAAGTGAATTTAATTTTCCACACGTTTCAAAAAATCAAACGGATTTTCCCCAAAAAATTTTTTCCTGTCACGCCACTGGCTTCTGGACCCTTCTCGGCCAACCAGTTTTGTAATTTTTGGTGTTCTGAGTAATGTAATTTCACTTTCGATGCCGCTCTAGATTTCAATATCCAATTTCACTTTCGACTAAAGTTGGCCTGACAATTAAAAGTTTTCCCGATTTTTTTTCTGGGGGTACACGTGTACATTGTGCTGCATTTGCGTGTCTACACGACTGAGTATTTTATGCTACATTTACGTGTGTAGTACACTGATGTGACTACCATCTTTTGTTTTAATTTTTCTGTCGGAAAATTTTTTTGATATATACGTCTCCAGTTGACCAAATTTGGTCAAAAAATTGGAAAAATCGACATTTTTTTTATGGGGGCTGCCGCCCCCAGACCCCTGCAACTTTGTGGTTTAGTGATCTTGCGTTTGTAAGGCGTTTCATAAGTGTTCCAGTTGCCAAAAACTGCATTCTAATCCATTACAAAAAATCGAAAAGTCATTTCCCCTGAAATTTTTTTCTAAGTACGCCACTGCTAATATGTGTCGTTTTTTGTGAAGTGCATTTCAACACATTTCAAAAAAATCGAAAAGTCGTTCACCCTCCCCGAAACTCTTTGCCCCACAGAGTGACGCTATGGGTATCCTGTGTTTTGGCGAAAAAACAGCAGTTTACTGATACACGTATATACAATATTTCGATAAAAGTCCACAAAAAATTCCTATTTTTTCCTATTTTTTACTCAGAAACTCCTATTTTTTTCCTATTTTTCTCTGGGAAATTCCTATTTTATTTCCTATTTTTTCGTAAATGGGCCGCAACACCCCTGTTATATACATCTAAGTTGCTAGATTGTTTCGTCGATGTTTTTTTTTAACATTATGATAGTTGTTTCTATTACATCAATTAGTGTTCGACCTCTATAGCTAGATAAGACTATCTTTTTTCCATCCCTCTAAACAGTGAATTATTTATGTTTATATATAACGTAATATAGAACTATATAATATATAGTGAATAGTGATACATATTATGTGATTGATACAGAAGAATGATTTAAGATTAGTTCTGGATTCGAAGGTTTTATTTTCACCGTTCAGGAAAAATATGTTGGCGATCGCCAGAAGACCGTCACTTTCCAGTAACCTAAACCGAAAAATGCGTAGTGCTTTTTTGTTTGGTTTATTTAGTAGTAAGACTAGCTATAATAGCTGCCACGCTAGAGTGCCGAACCCAACCCACCCACCCTAAGTACATAATATGAGCAGTATATATTTACTCAAGCTCAATTCCAGGGTTGGCAAGTCTCGGGTTTGCAACCGAGACCGAGACCGAGACCGAGACCAGGCAACCGAGACCACCGAAACGAGACCTACGAGACCGAGACCAGCCCTTGGGGGACCTTTTTTCAAGTTTCAATTTTAAAAATTTGAAATGCTTTGAAACGTGAAAAATTGGTAATTAAGTTACAAAAAAGTGACCATTAGGTTAGGTTGTATGAGTGTATGAGTTGCGAGAAACTTAACATTGTAACGACCGGATGCATGAGAGTAATTGACTGTGGCAATACATAGGATTATTTTTCCGCTATTCTGTCAACGTTTGGTTATTTTTAAAAGTTTCGCACACTTCGCATGCCACAGGGCGTTTTATAGTGCATTGCAAACATATATTAACACCTTGGCACTTGGCAGTCTGACTCGGGTGCCAGCGTGGAATCGTTTGTGCTGGTGCAGTGGTGCTATATATGTACTATCAAAACAGTACTGAAGGGGCATCATCAGGGACCAGAAAAGTTTCTACCACTGACATTTATGTGGAGGGAAGGTTTGATGCTCCAACCACTCCATAGCCCAGAGCATTTGAGTGACCTAGGTTTTTTTAGATACTTACTGTTTTGACATGCGTTTAAAGGTTGGGGCTCAAGAAATTCAATTAAACTGCAACCCAATTCGCGCTTAGTAAAGTTGTAAGCCCACAAATTACAAATCAGCTACGAACTTTTGGTAAATGATGGGCAGTACTTTTACTGTTTAACACATGTATGTTTGCGAGGTTCCACATACATACAAATGCAACATCGCTAAGTCAGACAACCCTTTCTAGCTCAAACTTTATTTTAAAAATTCTAGCTTGATATACAAAGTTTGAACTTGAAATTAGCCAAAGTTTGCCGGCGAACTGACATTCTTCTGCAGCAGACAGTTTTTACCATTTCATGCTTGGCATTCTGTTTGGAAACTTAAATTGTAAAAAATCTTCTAAAAAAATTATAAAAATTTTGGAAAATTTCAAAAACGTCAAGTCTCATCTGAAATACCGAGACCACCCTATGGCAGGTCTCGGTTTTCCAACCGAGACCGAGACCGAGACCGAGACCAGCCTAGTCTCGGGTTTTTTACGAGACCGAGACCGAGACCGAGACCGAGACTGCCAACCCTGCTCAATTCGCACTTATACCTGAATGTCCGTTCATCCGGCAAAATGATCAAATGATCAAGCTATATTCTAATCATTGCATTATTAGTGGCGCTTTTTTAATTTTGTGTATATAATAACCATACATGGGCGCGGGAGGGGTTTGGGGGGGTTTTCAAGGCATCGTCACCCCCCCCCCCCCCAAACAGGTGCTTCACCCAACCAGATTGTTCTGAGTGAGGGTGCTCATCAGCAAAATTAGTGGCTCACGAAGGTAAAATGGTGGCTCACGGAGCGTAAATCAGCGAGCGGAAAGGTTGCTCCGCACCCCCCCTTCCCCCGGTGGCTCACCCCCCCCCAAACCCCCAAATATCGTCAGCTACCTACGTATAATAATAGCGCAAACGCTGTGAGTATGAATCGACCCTGTATAGAATCTTTTTTTGGATTAATTTAACAGCTGTTTTTAGTCAAACTTAACAGATTTATATAGTATTTTTTGAATTGCTGCCATCACCTTTAAAAGATTTAAGATTTCTTTTCAACAATAGTTTGCATGTTTGACTCCTCTTACAGATTAGGAAAATTTTGGGAACCCTACCCTAATTTGCAGTCAGTTCGGGAACAACTATTTTTTAGAGCGTCACGATTGTTTTTGTATCAAAAAAGTTACTTGTCAAGTTTAATGTTTCTGAATTGGATGTCGTTCACTGGGTTTGAATGCGCGTCTGTTTTTTTAGGTTTCGTTTCTTATTTCCAGTAATTTCCAGTTTGAACTTACTTTCTGTGGTTTTAAACTTTTTTCCAGCAATTTCTTTTTGGCTCAATCATTTTATGTTTTTCTGTTATGGCTAAAGTAGAGCCAGTGCACAATGGTTTACCTCGGAAAAGGTTAGTTTGATTTAATCACGATTTGTCAGTATATTTCTTAGTGTGTTTAAGGCCATATTTCATTATATTATTTTCTCTTATTAGCTCTTTATGCCATGCTTTTTAATTATTTTTTATTGTTTTTTTTAGCATGGGCGGAGATTCCTTCACGGAAATGCACGATCCCATGGAATTCAAGGTGGACGTCTCAAGAAGTGCTTTTGATCAAGTGTGTAATAATTTATTAGTTTTTTTATGTTTTTTTATATAGATTTGGCATGTTTTAATTTTACTCTGCTTAATTCTTATGAAATGCAAAAAATACGTAATTTTTTATGCCGATTTTAACTGTAATAACATGTAGCTTTCACCTAGAGAAAACTAGTGGGGTGGATTTCACGAAGGTGGTTTTACTAAACCACTGGTTTTACGTACGTTTTGCATGATTTGCACGTAATTTTATTACGAAATATAGGATGTTTTGTTACGAATCTCGTAGATTTTCTTAAACCATTGGTTTAGCTCAGTTGAAATTTCAGCAGAACAGAGACCTGCTGCACAGCAGGTTTGAAATTTCAACTGAGCTAAACCAATGGTTTAAGAAAATCTGCAAAATTCGTAACGAATCATTCGATATTTCGTATTGAAATTACGTGCAAATCATGCAAAACGTACGTAAAACCAATGGTTTAGTAAAACCACCTTCGTGAAATCCACCCGTAGTGTTTGGAATCCACTGATTTTTGACCAAAACTGACGCAATTTTTACCTTTTTTGACCAAAAAGCACCGATTTTGACAATTTTTGGCCAAATTTCGGTAAAAATAGCTCAAATTTCGTAAAAATGACATTTTTTTCAATTTTGGTCGAAAACTGTTAGTTCACCGGGACCCTCCCCCCTTTTTTACCCCTGGCGGGCCCCCCCGTCCCTCCCCCTGGGGGACCGAATCTGTTTGGGGGTTTTTCCCTCCCATCCCCCCAACTACATGTGTGCTTGAAAGAGGGGACATGGGGGACCCCATCTCAAAATCGAGGGTCCGGGGGGAATTATCTCGAAAATCTGAGCCAAAGTGTGGAAAACTACCATTTTTATCAAAAGTTTTTGTTCGTTTTTTTCAAAAATTTTGCTAAATTTATAGTATTTTTCGCGATTAGGAGGAAGCGGGAGGGTCGCCAAAATTTTTTCAGGGAGGCCTTTTTTCTAAAATGTTTACCTTGGTACATGTTGACTGTATATACGGTCTGTAGCATTCTATACCGTAATTTAATTTAGCCGGAATTCGATGAAGTCTACGGATACTCGCCGGATGACCGAACGATTTTGGATCAGCTCAAGGATTCGGCCAAACGGCTATGTCGACCGAAAACCCTGAAACGCAGCGTGAAACGATACATTCCAATAATTGACTGGCTGCCCAAATATAACGTCAAATCCAACCTCTTGCCTGATGTGATAGCCGGACTCACTGTGGGCATCATGCACATACCGCAAGGTGAACAAAGACTTATGTAGGCTGACCGGGTGCGGAGGAATCTGTGCGCTGATTGGCCGTTGAGCCGTTTTGTCACCCCGGATTTTAAGATAGACTTAAGTTAGACCAAAACTAGTGAACAAGCTCGGAAATTCGTTGATTGTGTCTAAGCCAGTGAAAATGCGCATAAAGCGTGACTTAAGTCCGGAATGCAGGCGAATTATAATAATAATCCTGGGATCATCTTTGTTTATAAGTTTATGCGATCGTCTTAACGTATTATATAGTTTAGACACAATGATAAATCTGTTTATTATATTTTGTTCTGTCAGATTTTTGTTCATCTTAGAATAGATTTATTTTTTACTTAATTATTTAAGGAGTGACTTTATAATTGATGTCATTCAGTGCTGTTATTCCATTTACCATGGATTTTTTTATTCCGATTAGTAGGTATTTAATGAGTGCTTACACAGTTACTAATAGCTATAGCTATAGCTCATGCATTTTCGACAATAAATGATTAGTAGTAGTAGTTACTTTAAATGAAATAATGAAACTTTTTTATATTCCTTAACTTTTTTTAATTTTTTGTAATACCGTTTTCAGGTATGGCGTATGCCAGTTTGGCCGGAATGCCTCCCGTTTACGGACTCTACACCTCTTTCTTTCCAACACTGATTTACGTCTTTTTCGGAACGTCACGGCACATTTCTCTGGGTAAGCTTGTTGGGGTTATCAAACTGTTATTAATTGTTGACTTGATTTTCAGGACATGGACAATTAATTGTGTTCCAGTTGTGAAGCCTGATCTGAAGCACTGCTCTCAGCTCTCAGTATAGAGCACCAGATATCCTCTAGTGAAGCGTAACATAGACAAGCAGTCATATGTAACAGCCCAAAATTTTTGGTACCCCCTCCCCTTAACCGACTAGATTTTGACCCCCTCTCTCAAAACTGACAGAATCATCAGTTTTTTGTGCCTAAAAAGTAGTTATTTTAGTAATTTTTGTGCAAAATTCGGTAAAAATTGTTGTTTGCAAGCAGTAAAAATAGCCAAAGTTATGCCAACAGTTCATAAGGTCGATTAATGTTTGTTGGTTTGTTGTGTCGAGATACAGCTTGATTCAAAATAGCCTCATTTATAAGTTTATTGCAGTTGTGTATAAATGATGGCGTCATTTTATCATATTTGGTATTTTCACATTTTACATAATATAACAAATATAATTATTGCGGCTGAGAACCACTTCTTCCCCCCTCACACGTCGGATCAAATCTCATGTTTCGTTTGAGAAACATTGCCGATATTTCTACTGTTGTCAATATTTTAGGTTACTAAAATGTTGTCACAATTAACTAAAAAAATTTATTCAGACATTGTTACAAATAATATTTGTTCTGGAACCTAAAAACAATAGCTTTTTTGCCAAATATTATGTCACTTAGAAATATTTAGTTTGGCAGTTGTATACCAAGTTTTACAGTTTGACAAATCACTATTGAATAATGTCATTAAAGGATCAAGGTTTTTGTGGATTTTAAATTTTTAAAACTAGAATTCTGTTTGTTTTTTGTATGTAGTTGAATGTTTATAGTTTTAAACTTTAAAACTCTTGAAATAATGAATGAATTAATCTAGATTAGGGCGTTGTCTGTAGTTTTGTAAAACTTATAGTAAATTTTATCAAATGATATTGAATGAATACGTAGCACTGTACCAGACACCAAAAACTATATTTTATTGACTCAATAGCTAACTTACGTAGTTTAGAATAAATTCTTGGTACCATGATTTCGACACCGAGGGGGGGGGTGGTAAAAAACTTTCTGATGATTCTTCTTTCTAAAATCACTTTCTTATCACTCTGCAACGCATAGCGGCTGTGTGTTAACGCAGAGAATCTACGCACTGATGTCTGTATGGTAATTTGGTCAAGTAAAGTTGAATATGTCGGCCAATTTTGACGAGAGTATCTGCCTGCCTTATACCACCCAATCACTGGCAAGCAGGAAAGTATTTAACTCTTCTTCGATGAGAGATAGACTTTGTCATCTACTCTCGTCATACCAGGAGTACAGAATACATGCGGCGCACGATTGACAGTAATAACTTTGTAGGTATATTAGCCCTGGATTTTTCCAAAGCGTACGACACTGTGTGCCATAAGTTATTAGTAGCAAAGTTTCGAGCGCTAGGAGCGTGCACAGCTACAACCGCACTTCTTGAGAATTTTCTTATGTCACGTATCCAACTTGTACGAATTGGTACAGAAAAGTCTACTCCTCTGCCGGTACTTACAGGTGTGCCTCAAGGGTCTGCATTATCGCCACTTCTTTTTAATATATACGTAATGGATCTCTCCTATCTTCCAAACGTACAGCCATTGCGTAGATATGCCGACGACACAAACTTGCTTCGGAAACATATTGTGCTAGATGGCCTCTTAAGGTTATTGGAGGAGGGTTTTGAACATGTTGCTGTTTGGGCGACTACGAATTTTCTTTCCCTGAATCCGAGCAAAAGTCAATGTCTAATACTCGACCGACAAGGCAATACAATAATTGCTACTCTGCAATTAAGCACAAATATTATTTATTCGTCCACAACACTCAAACTGCTTGGCTTTCTTTTGGGTGCAAAACTAACCCATATTGAACAAGTAGACCAGATGTTAAAGAAAGCTTCCTTTAATTTACTGCTGCTTCGACAACTAAGATCAGTAGTGTGTCGAAAGCAAATGCTTATGCTGTATAAATGCTACATTCGCAGTCACCTAGAATATAGCAGCGCGCTGCTTCTGTGTTTGCAAAAGACACAAGTAGACAGACTGGAACGTTTTCAGCGCTCTGCCCTAAGGCAGTTGTTTTGCATAGACTGGAGAATCAACCCGCTACAAGAGCTTAGTATGCAAACCCTACGTGAAAGACAGTGGGCGCACTCGCTTTTGCTGACTCATACGGCACTTCATTTAAAAGAACCAACGTACATTGCAACCTTGTACACCAACACGGGATCCAGATCTAACTATAGCCAGCGGCAGCCATTGAGACTACTAATGCTCAGCATCGCTCGCAAGCGATGGCCTTATCCTTTGTCATGCTCACAACCAGAAAATGGAACAGTATTCCAAGTGCACAGCGAAACGGATCAAAGAAAGACTTTCGAACATATATACACTTAAATCCAATAGTAATATAATTGACATTTGAAATTATATACTTACACGATATGCTATTATTTGTTATGACCCCCCCCTACGTCAATGCTATGCAAACGAGTGTTTCGCTCATATAGCTTTTGTGACGTTAAGCTAATTATTACCATCTTTAAAACTATCCTTTTTTTGTGATAATTATAAGGTTCCAGGTCAATAAACTTGGAGTTATTTTATTGTCAAAACTAATCATACGTTTTTCGGCACATAAATCAGCGGTAACCTATACTTTTTATGGTGTCAAATCAAAGCTGTTCTTATATCCTAACTGATGCCGAAAACTAGAACTTTTTACCCGTTAGCTAAAAAAAGTTATGGCGTCAACAATTTTTACGTAAACTTAGTATTTTTCAAAAATGTTACGTAATGTCCGTGTTACCATTGATATAACAAAGGTAATGCTTCCATGAAGTCAGCCATATTACTGTGATCCTTACACAAAACAGTTTTTACTCTATCAGTGACCATGGAGCCGGCAATATGGGTCTAAATCTGAAATTTATTTTATTCTAAAATTTTATTTTGCGTTTTTCGGTATATAAGTCAGCGTTAACGTGTAGCTTTTTTGGTATCAAATAAAAGCCCTTCTTCTGCTCTATCTAACTACGAAAACCGGAATCATTTACCAGGTCCCTGAAAAAAGTTATGGCCAAAAGTTCTTTTTCGAAAACATTTTGTTCGAAAAAATTCCTCCGCGACTACTCACACCATATACGTATTGAACAAAAGTTCGGAAAAATTGAAATAGTTATAACTTGCGTCAACCTTGACGTAGAAACACAAAATTGACAGCATTCAACTCAGAATTGAAAGGGCTTTCGGATGATACCTTACATGACGTTTACGGACGCAACGGCCAGTCACGTATGACTATTATTTTATACTGACCATTTGTCGCCGTTTACGTCATCATGCGACATATCAATTGATAGCTCTTGACAAGCGCAAGCATATAAAACAATTTTCACGTCGATACCATAACCCTAACAAACGTTATGGCTCCTGGAATTTTTCCCTTTAGTGACTACCTATAATCACCTCATATGCGATCAAATCGCATTGAAATCTAATTTTGAACAAAATTTTTAAAAAATTTCAAAATTTTTTTATTGTCATACAATAACTTACTTCGGGATCTAGATTTGGTCGAACTAGTCTAAACTAGACGCACTAGTCTTGTAATAAATAATTAATATACTTATACTATCCTATTCATAATGATAATGAAAATATCTACTCCACATCAAAATATCAGTTAGAACCATGTGTGGTATTAAGACGTTTAACTTTCGAATCTCGTGCAGCCGCTTGGTTCCAAAGTTATACGCAACGTAAAACGGAGTTATTTGTCTGTTGCTATGAGCAACGTTTAAACGTTGTTACTGAAACCACGGTACTTAGCATTGGTTTCATCAAAATGTCTAAAAGAAGCGTTAATGCTTCATACTACACTGCTAAGCTGTGCTTTGGGTTTAAAAGGGCGTAAAATGGAGTTATTTTTCCTCCGCAGAATCCTCCGCGACAGGCCATTTTTGTAGTTAGTTATTTCTAGAGGTTAACCACAAAAATGGCCACAGCTTAGGCTAGGAGCATCGTACAAAGATAAAAATTACGTCATTGGAAAGACAATTTCTAGCGCTTTCAAATGACATATCACATGATGGCGCAACTTCCTGAAAATAAGTCTAAATTTCACTTTCTAAATTTTGACGTACGCTAAACGTCACGTCACAGGATCATGTGACCCATCATTTGAAAGCTCTAACAATTTCCTCTTAAATGACGTTAAAATTATAATTGTACCACTACCGTATCAAAAGCTATGGCCCCTGAAAACTTTTAATAAAAGGGGCTAATTGTACAGATCACACCATGAGTGATCAAATCTCTGAGCAATTGAATTTAGGCAAAAATTTAAAAAATTTTTGCTCATTTTTCAAAGAATGAAAAATAAAATAGACTTCACTAAGATAAATACGACATGGTCTAACTAGTCTAAACTAGACGCACTAGACTTGTAATAATAATAATAATAATAATAATAATAATAGGGAAGAGTATGACAGCAGTGCTCCGGCCGATTAGCTAGACGCATGTACTCTTGATAATGCCAAGGTTCAGTGGGATTATCAGGATTAGCAACAGGATTAGTCGGATTATTTTAGGAACATTCGCGGTGGCTAGTTTGATGGTGGGGGCGGTACGCTACCGCTACGTCCCGGCGGAACTGGAAATTCTGCCAGGCGACACGGACGACTTGAATGTAACGGATCACAGTTTTTTCCTCAACGACACTGCTTCGCCGTATATAATCCGCGAGGACGGATCTATATTGACGGCTATCGAAGTGGTCACCGCGCTAACGTTTCTGACCGGGCTAATACAGGTGATATAGATTTCGTAAATTTTAGAAAAATTACAAATTTTAGTGCATTTATAGTGATTTCGGAAAAAAGAATTTGTCTGTGTTGTCTTTTATGTAACTTTAATAATAGATGTGTAAACTTATAAATGTTTTAAAGGTTTTGTCTAAATAGATGCTAGATTCCACCTTAAGGTTTTAATTCAATAATAAATTATAATAGCTGTGAAACCGTGCTTCACTGAAAAGTATCGTCGAAATCGCTACTACCAGCTTAATACGACATATAACTTGAGGCGCCTGTGATAGAGAAAAAACCGACTAACTGGGAGTAGGCAATGCCGTAGAGTGACTGCTTTCGTCTGTTGTGCTGACTGTTCAATATGCAAATTAGCTTTGGCTACAGATACGTACAGTAATTTCGCTTGGAAAAGTAATTAAATTAATTATTTTTATATTTAATTACTGATTATATCTTAAAATTAATTATTTAATTTGACTGATTCATTAATTTTATATTAACTTACTGATTATATCCTAAAATTATTTAATTAATTTCATAATAACTTATTATATATATATATATTGAAATTATTTATTCATTAATTTTATATTAACTTACTAATTAATTAATTTCTAGATCGTGATGGGTCTGCTGCGGCTTGGCTTTCTGTCCGTCTACCTGTCAGACCAGCTGGTGGCTGGCTTCACCACCGGGGCGGCCATCATGGTGTTCACAGCACAGGTGGACAAGGCGCTGGGAATCAAGATCGGCCGATACAGCGGGCCGGGGAAACTGTATTTTGTAAGGAGGAAACTTTTGGGGCCATTTTCTGAAATGACAGACACATTCCTTTTTTCAGACAGATTTAATTGTAATATGTCCACTTTTTTACTTACTTTTTATAGTACTGACTATTGCGTGGGGCTGAGGGCGTCAGCCCCCATAAGCCAATGATTTTAACACTTTTTGGCTGGTGGTTTACATACCAAATTGTTAGTTCGATCATTTAAGGTGGTAGTTCCGTAATGGCAGCTTCCCTTTTTTGATATCTATAAGCTATGGGTAGAGACATTTTATTAAACTGCACTGAAAAATACTCAAAGCTTTTTTATTTGGTGTAAAATTCCAACGTTAAGACTAGCTATCACGTTGGTTTAGTAAACTGTAAGCCAATGGAGTAGCTAGTCTTAACTTGTGATTCTATCAATTATTAAGAACAATAATGGGTGATGTTTTTTGTGTTGTTTCGAAAATTCGAAACATTGTAGCCATTATTCCTATTTCACTGCTAGTTCTCAAAAGAGCTAAAATTGATCTTAACTGCTATTCTGGACCACCGAAGCGAATTAGATGTTTGTATTAAGGGGGTAGTGTCGCGAAAGCAGTCGATTTTGCGCGACTGTAAAACTTGTTCAGTAAAATGTTAGAAATTGTTCTTTCTATATTTTAAAAATCTACCAAAAGGCAAATTATTTTGCCAAGTTTCAGCAAAATTGGTGCAGCATATAGTTTGCAATAATGTCTCAAAGTCGGAAAAATGACGAAAAAAAACCTATTCACATTCCATTTTTGAGTCACATTTATCAATTTTCGGTTTAGTTTTTTTACATAGACTAATAGCACATATGTTGTAGTTTATGCACACAAAATTTAGTGCAGATTGCTGTAGCGGCTGTGGAGTAATACTAGTTTGAACTGTGAAGGTGTACTTAAACTGTAAAATAATAACAGCAATAATGATAAATTGTGGAAAATCTAGACGCTTATTTTCAAATCAGAAGAAAAACGAACCTTCAATTTTCTTTTTTCTTATTTGTCGCAAAAAATTGTGCGTCCACACATGATGTGTACTTCACAAGCTGGCCAATCTGGTATCTGGCTTGATTTTTCGAACTTTTATGTCCCTATTGTGTGATGTCTGACTTACTGATGACGATTGGTCCAAGATATTTGTCCATATTGATAGTGTGATGTCTGGCAGTAATTATTTGATACCATACAGCGTTGGACTAGCTGCTCATTGCATGTACTACTTCAAAACAAAAAGTTCTATTTTCACAGCCTATGAGCAAAACTGCTTTCGCGACACTACCCCCTTAAATTAAATTTGTTTTGCCAGTAACTTTCGACATCGACTATTGATTCATTTTCATACAAAATTTTACATAGCGAGTATTTTATAACACCAGCCGCTTATGCACGAAATTTTATAAGTGTACTTCAAGATTTAGATGAGTTACAAACCAAACAAATTTTATTCTAATCTGTTTAATCCATTTTCTAAATAATGGCCCTTAGTCTCAGACGTTTTTCAGAATGAAATAGATCAGTATAATGAAAATTTTGGATTATTTGTACGAATACGTATTCGGCTTAGACGGGGTTTAAGTTTAACACGTCTGAATCTCAAGCAAAAGGTTCAGTGACGTAGTGGTACTAAATTATGAATGATGACCTGTTGATTTTTTGGAACCTATTTGGGCTTTAATAAATTGGTCCACATTCTGGACTATCGGGTTTGCCAAAGTTTAGTTCTGATCCAGAGCTTGATACACTTGGTCTGTAACTGACTTGTTGTGAAAAAAAGACTAATATTTGAGATTCAGAAGAATACTAATAGAATAAATTATTAAATTAGAATAATTAGTTTATTAAAAAAGCTAAAACGCGTCTAATTTATCTAATAACATCTAGAGCTAGTTGCATACAAGTTTTGCAGTAAAGCGTATATAATAATTATAAATTCAAATTCAAGGGTTTCATTATGAGTTCTTATATAGATAGCTGCTATGATTCTCTGTCGAGCTATTGTAGCTAATTTAATAATAATCTAATCCGGTTAATCCGCTGTGAAGCAGCCCCAGTTTTGATAACCGTATTTCAGACCTACCGTGACGTTATTCTGGCCCTCCCCTCTGCCAACGTGCCGACCATAATAACGTCCCTGATTTGCATGGTTATCATTTTCCTGGTCAAAGAGTTCATCAATAATCGATACAAAAAAAAGCTGCCGATGCCTGTGCCGATCGATTTAGTTGTGGTGCGGATTTCAGGATTTTTTATTATTGAATATTTGTTTTTTTGTAGTGTTAAAAAATGCAGTTGTTTGTGCGTGTTTTTGGTTCTTTTTGAGACGAACAGTATAGAAATATTCTATGTAGGTTTCGCCGTAGGCTCAGAGTACTGTTAGAGTGATTTCACGATTAGGGTTGAAATTAAAATCCATTTTAGGAATTGGTTTTTTAATACGGCTTTTAATTTTTTTAATCTTGATTCAGATATTCAGCAACCGACCGACATATTTCGGAATGTAACTTTTGGAAATCTCCATTTTGTCGCTTTTATTTTGAGTTGAGAATTTTTAGGTTTTTAGTACTTATAGGTCCTTTTTTGGTTATTTTCAGATTATTATTGCAACGTTGATTTCGTATTATGTTGGCTTGAAACAAAAATTTGGAATGAAAATTGTCAACCATATTCCCACAGGGTAGGTTTCACGTGGTGTAGCCATTTATGTTTATGTCTCTAATCTCTAGTCCCTAGGCTATTGCAAAAAAACTACTCACTACTCAGCCTTTTTCCATGAAGCAAATTGTCTTCTAGTTCAGTTCCCATGCAAAGAAGTAACTAAAATGCTTTCGTCAGTTTGTCACAACAGGTGACCAACATTTGTCTTTTTCCCTGTGTCGTTAAGGACAAGTATGAACAGGTTTTTAAGATCTCTTTGACATAATGGCAGTCTGAGGGCCAATTCCAAAAATGGATTAAACGGATTAGATTAAAATTTAATTTGCCAATAACTCATGACATCGTTTATGAATTTTTACGCAATTTCCGATAGCAATTATGTGTAGCACCTCCCGCTTGTGCACAAATTTTTTTAAGTCTACCTCAATATCGAAATAAGTTATTAGGCAAACAAATTTCAATCTAATCCGTTTAATCCATTTTAGGAATTGGCTTTTAGGCCAGCAGGTTTTTAGGACAAAAAACTAGGGTTGCCAAATCTTCAATTTTTTATTTTCAGAATTCCCCCGCCTAGTCCGCCGAATTTTTCGCTGATGGGTGAAATGATTGGAGACGGCTTCAGTTTGGCCATCGTAGTATTTTCCATCTCCGTGTCGATGGGCAAGATTTTCGCCAAGAAACACAATTATAAAATTGATTCGAATCAGGTAGAGGTCAACGTTAACCTTAATTGACTAAGGGTCTTATCCAAAATTGGATTTATCGGATTAGATTTAACTTATTTTTGTCAATAACGCAACGGCAGTTAAGGGGGTAATTGCGTTTTTAGGTGTTTTTTTAAACTACCATAACTGCACTTAACCTCAACAAAAACTAGAGCGGTCTTTTTTTACATTTTTTTACACCTTATAGCTTTAAAAAAACTATATTTAAAAGCAGATTATCTTCTGCAGTTTTACTGCTGCTATCATTTGAATACACCCCATCAGCGGTTTTTTTGACTAATTTTTGCGCCACAGTTATGAAACTCAAGATCAGCCAACAACTACTAAACTTTTTGCACTGACATAATATCCCCACCCGTTTTTTTTGATATATTTGATAAGTCGTTTCTACGTTGAGAAAATGACATTTTCGTGCAAAAATCACGTAATTTGACTTTTCTTTAAAATTTTCAAAAGCCCATAACACCGACTCTACAAACTATTTTTAGAAAAGGAAAAAAACGGGTGGGGATATTTTCCTAAAGATAATGTGGTTAAAGTTTCGAAGCCGTAGTCCGTTTTTAGCTTGAGTTCTGTGGGCGCAAAAATTACACTGAAATGTCAAAAACCACGAAAACGACATTACCCCCTTAAACGTAATTTATTGAAACTTGGTACACACCGAGGTGCCGTATGTGAGCCATGTGGGGCCAAATTTCAGCCGGTTGTTTTCATTTCGTGCTGCGCTATTAGCAAAACTAATTTAAATCTAATCCGTTAAATCCAATTTTGGATAAGGTCCTCAGTTGTCTGGCAGTAGTATCAAGAAAGAGAAAGGGGATTTTTGCTAGACATCAACAGCATCGACAGCATCGAAAAAACACAGATGGGAATCGAACCACCAACTACTGGATCTGCAAACCAGCAATCTACTACAATGAGCTTCTAGGTTAATGCTTAGCTCTTATAAATCGTCTTAAGGACCTAACGGGCCTATCATACTTTACTCTACAAGCTAACTTTTTGTTAGCTGTCCGCGATGTCTAAGTGAACGTTTGGATTTCTCTACAAACTATTTATTAAGTTACGTTTGAATGAAACACTTTAATTTTTCAGGCTTCGTGTTGACTTTATGTTAATGCGTCATTAACCATAAAATTGGTTTTGACTTTATGTTAATCCGTCAGTAGTAAGTATAACAAATTTCTAAAATAAAGCAAGCAAACTGTAAAAATTTAAAAAACTTTAAAACTACCAGCTTTTTAGGAGATGCTAGCCTATGGTTTCATGCACACTCTGAGCGCTTACTGGCATTGTCACGCTGGCAGCGCCTCCATAACTCGTAGTGTACTGCTCAATGAACTCAATGCCACTAGTCAGGTCGCATAGTTTGTCGTGATGTGTTTTTTGCTTGGAAAAAGTTTGGCTTTTTGGTAGTGTCCTTGTCATATTTTTGGTTTTTTCAATTTTTTACATAATTTTTTGGTGTGAAAAAATAGTGTTTTTGGTTTCTTTTTTGTAAGAAATTCTTTTAATGCATTAATTACATTTTAAACCTGTAGGTTGCTTTTTGTCAGCTTTAAAATTATTTTCGGTCAACGTAGGTTTCTTGAGCATTTTTTTTTATTTTAAATAGAAACTTTGGTTTTTTTGGATAAGAATCAGCTTCACAAATTATAGTTTACTAAAATTTTAGTTTTATTTTTTTAGTTTAGGGAGCAAATTTTATTTTAAAATCGTGATTCACTTTTTATGTACTTTTGTGAAGTGTCTCGTCAAATTTCCGGTTGTCTTGTTATTGCCTGTTCAGCGGTTAGCAAACTAAATATATATATATATATATATATATATATATATATATATATATATATATATATATATATATATATATATATATATGTATATATATATATATATATATATATATATATATATATATATATAATATAATATAATATAATATAAGTTCCATTATTCTCACCATCTCACGTCTAAATTGATACCTGAGCTATCGCTATGCATGATCACGTTGTGTGGTAGGTCTGATCAGGGCCCGATTTATCGAAGAAAAATGTACGTCGTTGAAAATGTTTGTCGTTGAAAATGTTCGTCGTTGAAAATTTTGGATTGATCGAAAAATTTTCAACGACGAACATAACACGTAATTATAGGACAAATGTTCGTCGTTGAAAAACAAATGTTCGTCGTTGAAAAACAAATGTTCGTCGTTGAAAAAGCAAATGTTCGTCGTTGAAAATGTTCGTCGTTGAAAAAACAAATGTTCGTCGTTGAAAAACAAATGTTCGTCGTTAAAAAACAAATGTTCGTCGTTGAAAAACAAATGTTCGTCGTTGAAAAACAAATGTTCGTCGTTGAAAAATTTTCAACGGCGAACATTTCAACGGATGTCTTATGCTCCGTTGAAATGTTCGTCGTTGAAAATTTTTTCAACGACGAACAATTTCAACGACGAACTTTCAACGACGAACATTTGTTTTTCAACGACGAACATTTGTTTTTCAACAACGAACATTTGTTTTTCAACGACGAACATTTGCTTTTTCGATAAATCGGGCCCAGATGAATTAATTAGCAGAAAATATTATCATTGGCATAATGCGTTATGCATGACCTGTTGTGCAGTGGTTGTGCTTGTGTTGTTTTGCTTTGTTGCACGATAATGGATGGATAAACGGACATTCTTGCAGACAAAATACAAGTGTATCGGGTTTAACTACAAGCATCAGCATTCAAAATATACAAACTTTTTGGTTGGGGTATCGTTGTACATGAGAAATAGGGTTATGAGACTCAGGGTCTGTGGTGTAGTTGTTAGCATTCTTGTCGTCGACGCAAGCGGCCCGGGTTCGATTCCCGGCGCCTCAATTTCTTTCTTTCGAAACTGGGGCATTTTCTTTCTTTCAACTCTGTCACCCCTTCCATTTTATATGTTATGTACTCTTGGTTAACATAAAACAGGGGTTAGCATCTCCTTGATTTTTGGTTAGACAATTTATACTCTATTTTCAGGAAATGTTTGCCTACGGTTATGTTTCTATCTTCGGTGCTTTTGTGGAAACTTGGCCGGCAGGCGCCTCTCTGTCTCGTAGTAGCGTCAACGAGTCTGCGGGTAGCAAAAGCCAGGTGATATTCCCACGCTCACTAACCCTACTTAACTATGGAAATTCGTTTTAGTAATAACTTTTGGTGAAAGTTAATCTAACTCATGTTCAATTTTTCGCGCGTTATAACGCTATGGTGGTGGTATATAAACTCTGACTTTTTTTATTTTTTGTCTTCTTCAACCTATTTGAGAAAACTTTTTGTAATCTCACGGGTTTTCGGTTTTTATATTTGTAGATAATTTGGCGAGAATTCGACGGAGTCTAATTTTGCTTAATTTTATCGCCTAAGTTATGTTTAATATTTTTTCTTCTTAATATCGAAACCGATACTTACTTTTTAACGTAGCCACAATGGTATGCACTATGTAATTGTTTTGATTCAATTCTAATTTTCTACTTCCTTTTTTATATTTTCGAAAAATCAGTAATCACTTACTTGTACTTCCGTACTTAAATTATTTTATATGTCCGGCTGTTTTTTTATATTTTTTTGCAGTTGTGCTACTGCTTCTATTTGTTATTAATTTCAATTTACTTAACCTCTTATACTATTGTAAAGGTTTTTTTACTCTTTCGCTTATATTCTTTTAGTCATCTTTGCGTTTGATTTGATCCATGTGGCCTTGCGTTATGCAGGTATGTTTAGTACACCAAGGGCAGATTTTTGAAAGGGATTGGATTAAACTTTGTTTGTCAATAACTCATGAGTGATATTAAAAATTGGCATAGCAAATGTTTATAACACCCGCTTCTATACCAATTTTTTTAAATTCTATCTCAACATTGAGATTTGTTATTTATTGGCAAACAAATTATAATCCAATCCCTTTAATCATTTTTAGGATGAATCACTCTCATTTCAGCTGTTTAAGGGGCGTGTACGGAAAAAAACTTTTTTTATCCATTGTATATTTTATAGACATGAAATTAATTGAAGTCTAGAGATTTTTTGTAATTTTGCTGACTGAACGGACATACTGTACACCTGTGAGTATAAACGATCAGAAAGAAATAAATAAAAAGGAAAGAATAACATTGATGCATGAACGCAAGTGTTGACAGTGCTTTCAGTCTTTTTGTGTCTGTGTGGCTCTTAGTGTTTTTTCAGTGTTCAAAACTAGGAATAATTCATTTGAAAAAATTACTAGCGTCATATTTTTCAAATTAATGTACAGTTTTGAATGAAACTGAAAAAACAACTTATTCACACGAAGTACACGCTACGTAGTTGCTTTCATGTTTGTGTTGCTGTTTTTTAGTGTTTGGTTTTTGTGGTATTTAGCTTTGTTAGTTGATTAACTATTTTATATTTGGAATGATGTTACTATTTGTCAATTTGTAAGTTTTATACCAAAAATAATGTAAATATTATAATATAAAGTATTTTATTTAAATATAATTATTTTTAAAAAATAGGTCAAATCAAGTCACATATAACTAAGGTGTATGAAATCATTTGAGATTAGTTTAGTCTTTTAGAACAGCTAAATATGTAAGTTGATTAGATAGATATAATATTAATATTAACTAGATTAGATACTCTTGATTAGATTAATGAGATAAACTTCAGTAACTCAACATGAGATTGACTGAAGTTTATGAAACTTTGTAGAACGACTAAATGTATCATCCTCGTTTACTCGCAAACTTTTTTTAAGATGATAGTATCGCTTCAGCAGTGTCTTTTATTTCCTACAGTAGCATTTTTGCAGAATAGTTTTAGTTGTTATATTATGGTATTTTGACTATGCGATTTGTATTTCAGCTTGCCGGTGTGATTTCATGCGGGGTGGTTTTGTTTGTCCTGCTGTTGTTAGGACCATTCTTTCAGCCACTACCCGTGGTAAGAATTTTTCATTTTCTTTTCTATTTTAACCATACATGGGCAAGGTGGTTAAAATGAACCCGGGAAAACTAACAAATTCTTGCGCGGTCAATTCACCCCAGGCGAAAAAGTCTATTGCTAAATGTATATAGTTAGTAGTCATTTAATTTAATTAAATTCACTGTCAGTGGCCCAGCCAGAAACGTTTCAGGGGGAACGACTTGGTGAGTTTCTGTAATCGGTTAAAATGCCCTTTTTAGTAATTTTAACATTTAAATTCACTAAATTCACATTCACAACCCAAGATCACTGGGTCACAGGCTGCAGGGGTCTGGGGGCAGCTGCCCCCAGAAAAAATGGAGATTTTTTTCAATTTTTAGGCCGAATTTGGTAACTGGAGACGTATCAAAATTTTTCCGAAAGTAAAAACAAAAGATGGGAACGTCACATCGGACAGTATATATATTCCACAAGTAAATTCATCATAATGTACCCTTGTAGAAATGCATAAGCTTTGATGTTGAAGTTGATGAAAACTAATAACAACGAATAGTAAGCCCGAGTTGCAGAGGTCTGGGGGCGGCAACCCCCGGAAAAAGATTGAAGATTTTTTAATTTTTAGGCCGAATTTGGTCAACTGGAGACGTATTATAAGTTTTTTCCGACCAGAAAATTATAACAATAAATGGCAACTTTACATCAGACATTGTATTACACATGAACACAGCATGATGTACTTGTGCATACATACCTTAGGCTTTGATGCAAGATGATAACAAGGAATAGTAAGCCATAGAGTTGCAGGGGTATGGGGGCGCAGTCCCCAGAAAAATATTGAGAATTTTTGCTTTTTAAGCCAAATTTGGTCAATTGGAGCCGCATCGGAAATTTTT
Source organism: Trissonchulus sp. WLG1_4 (assembly GCA_030248245.1). Classification (NCBI taxonomy): domain Eukaryota; kingdom Metazoa; phylum Nematoda; class Enoplea; order Enoplida; family Ironidae; genus Trissonchulus; species Trissonchulus sp. WLG1_4. The sequence goes on from JASANF010013395.1 coordinate 46,751, forward strand.
TCGGCCGGGTAATAAAAACCAAAGGGGGTACGGCGCAATCAATCTAGAGTTAGACTGCGTAGTCAAGTAAGAGTTGGACTGCGCGGACTATTTGTAATTTTGGACTGCGCGGACTATTTGTAGTTTTGGACTGCGCAGTCCAACTCTTATTGGCTGCGCAATACTACTGACTGCGCAGTGCGCAGTCTAACTCTGGTTTGACTGCGCCTGCGCACTGCGCAGACTATTTGGACTGCGCAGTCCAACTATTAATTGGTCATGCAATCTTGCTGACTGCGCAGTTTAACTCTAGTTTGACTGCGCAATCAATCTAGAATTAGACTGCGCAGTCATTAGGATTGCGCAGTCAATTAATAGTTAGACTGAGCAGACTATTTGGACTGCGCAGTCCAACTATTAATTGGTCATGCAATCTTACTGACTGCGCAGTTTAACTCTAGTTTGACTGCGCAATCAATCTAGAGTTAGACTGCGCAGTCATTAGGATTGCGAGATGGACTGCGCAATCAATCTACAGTTAGACTGCGCAGTCAACTCTCACGTCCGTTATGTGCGCGGTCCTTATAGTTACTCAGAGCAGCCCTCGCTCCGCTCGGGCTGCGCGGTCCAACTCTGACCGCTGCGCGGTCGCGCGGTCCATCCGGGAAAATCCCGGGTGAATCCCGGGTCTTGCCCATGTATGATTTTAACGAAAGTCTGACAAAAAATACTGAGCCACTTATTTTAGCTGCATGACTTCTGCGACTACAGGTCGTACTGTTTGATTGTCAATCGCAAATGGTGCAACTATTTTTTGTCAGAGTGTCAGACTATTCAATTTTGACCAGACAAAAGCCTTGGAGTGTGGATATTGTGTTTTATATCCTTAAGTTACGTACGATGTTTCAATACTTGTTCTTCTTCTGCGGCAATGTTATGTACTCTTGATATTAATAGTTGATTAATAATTAATATTTAACTATTAATATTTTTTTATTTCTAGTGCGTCTTGGCGGCGATTATCATGGTAGCGTTAAAGGGCATGTTCATGCAGCTATGCGAATTACCCCATTTGTGGAGAGTGTCCAAAATTGATTTCGTACGTCTTGACTGTTAGCTAATAGGTTTATAGGTATTAGGTTTTTGACTACAAGTGACTGTAAGATAACGGTTATAAAAGTTCCGAGTGTGCTTTCTGTGCAAAAGTACTAGTACTAGATGCTATAGCTAATTTGCATATAGTTAGCCCCATATTGTCATATATTTGGAATTGGGTCATGAGTCATTTTTATCTCTCATGATCTGGCCTTAGGAAAACGTTATCCACTCAACCACCCGGAAAATAATATGATATCCTATTTATCATAATGTATCATATAATTTTATATATTATAATATGATTAGCTGATATCATATGATAACCTCATCTATATGTCATACTGTAGCCCAAGTGACTGTAACACCGTCCCTACTGGGAGAAATTTTGAAAGCGCGTCAGGCTATCCTTTTGAATGCCAAAATTCAGAAATTGTTATACGTCTGCGTCTGCGATATATACTTATTATATACTTATTCTTATGCTTATGCTAACTTTCGTGTTCCTAATTTGCATATTTCAGGCTATCTGGATGGTTGCCTTTTTGGGCACAGCTATTCTGGACGTTACCCTTGGGCTTGCTGTCAGTGTGCTGTTTGCCATTGTAACTGTCGTGCTCAGATCCCAATTGTAAGGGTGGATTAATTAGATTAAGTGTACTAAAGCCCGGTTCATGCTTTTCCTTAAGGACACAGGGACAGAGACAAGGACAAACTTTGGGCAGCTGCTATGAAGAATGGACAGTAGCATTTCGGCCAATATTTTATATTATGCAGTCTGGAAGTGACAGCGACTACCTTTATGTGAAAATTGGAATTTTGGCTGGCTAGTTTTTTTGGATTTGCTTGAAGACAAACCGATAGGGACAAAGACAAGGACAAGTATCAGCCGAGCGTAACTGGATGTAACTTGTGGTATAAGTAGCTACGACGAAACCGTGAATGTTATGTAACCCAATTTTTTATTGAGCGGTATGGAGTAACTTAGTCTTTAGTGCGATTAACAGAGTGAAAACATACTTCAAAAATATCAAAAGGAACCGGATGTAACGGAAGATATTTTCTGGCGATTTTTTCTCCTATGATTTATGTTACATTGGTATAATGATATGAAAGGAATAATGGAATGTTTGTGTACTATGCAAGATGGCAGAAGTTATAGTATTTTTTTCATAAATTCTGCAGAGATTTTAGTTAAAGTTCTTTTGTTAGAAAAATTCTAAATTTTTCAGCCCCTGGACCGCAATACTTGGCCAGATTCCAAATTCAGAAGTTTTCAAGGACGTTCGGCTGTATTCCAGTGTAAGTTTTTGTGTGAATTTGATGAAAAAAAAGCAGTTACGAGAATGAAACAGCATTGGGTTTAGCTACCGCACACACACACACACACACACACACCACAGAAGATATTATAATTTTGTTCAGCTACTTGAACTCATAGAATATATGTAATATAAAACTAATAAATTTATTATTTTTTCATAATATTCTATAATTGGTTAAGTCAATGATTTCAGGCCATTGATCTGCCGCGAGTGAAAATCTATCGTTTCGATGCGCCCCTGTATTTTGGCAATGCCGAGATGTTCCGTGACGAACTGTATACCCTCTGCCGGCTGGACATTCAAGCCATGAAACTGTACTACGAGGAACAGGAGACCAGACAGGCTCTGCCGGACGTTAACGATCACCCCTCTGACCCCGACGCGGGGGGGACTGAGGGAGAACCTGACCCCTCTGGGGAAGGGGGGCTGACTATAAATGGAGTGGAGCCCCCCACGTTGACTGGTCATGATAAGACCGTGACCTATCAGGAACGGAATGATTCTGTGTCGGAAACCGTGAGCACTAAGGTAGGGCTGAAACTGGATGGTTGATTGGGATAGTTTGAAATTAGACCAAAAATTGCTGGACCCTGAAACAAAGCCATACGCGTGATTTCGTTACGATAAGGACGGTTTCCAGGATTATGAGTACAGCGAGTAGTTGCTAAATTCACGCCCCCGTTTTCTATCAGTGTTAACATGTTATATTGGTTTTAGATCAGATTTTAGCTATTGTAGGCTTTGATTCATACGTACAGCCGTATGTGCATTCAGAGCGAAATATTTCACCTTGAAAATGTTGCGTGCTAACCGCAATAGCGCCATTTGGTCATCTTCGTATAAAAACTTTGTTTATTTCATCAATTTGTTTTACTCTATTTTGTTGTTTTTGGGTCCTCATGTTAGCTTAGTGCTATTTTTTATATCCGTACAAAATATGCAATTATGTGGAATATGTCAGTTCATTTTGTTTCAGGTTCCCCCTCGTTGCGGCAGTCGTTTCGGCACCAATCTGACCCGCAATTCCATCGCCTTCTCCCAGTACCCCCTCCCGTCCGGCGAGACCCAATGGGACCCCCAGAAGGCAGCCCGTCGCGCCTCAGTAATGTCCTATCAGAGCCGACTGCGGCCCGAAGAGTGCGACACGCTGGTTGTGATCATTGACTGTTCCAGTTTCAGCTACATTGACTGCATGGGAATTGAGATTCTGAGACAGGTCCGTGCTAGACTTGTCCAACTAATGGCTATTTATCGGCTTTTTTGCGCACTTTTGCCTATGTAAATACACTGACAAACTTATTGAGCCAAAAGTATATACACTTGCAAGCTTAATTTATTTTATCTGAGGTAGAGGTGCCGTGGGGAGTAACATTATATGTGAAAATAAGCAAAATTGGAGAACCTTGATTTTTGACTTGTGTAGTGTGTAGCACACCCCTGCATCTCCTCTTAAGCACATGGGGTCAAGGACAAAGTTTGGTCGGCTGCTGTTACTAATTGGCGGAATATCATTGGTGTGTAAAAATGAATTGATCTTGACTTCTGGTTCATACTACAATACCACATTTACGACAGAGTCAAGGGCAAGGACAAAGTTACATTTTTTTTATGGAAAATCAATGTGAGTTGGAGGGAAATGAAATGTCGGGGGCGTACTTTGAAGGTACTGTAGAGTTAGACTTAAATATTAGCTAAAAGCAGAGTGTGAATTTTGTACTTTCTTTTTTTGTTTCCAAGGAAATTGAAGGTAGACAGAAATCTGTAAAACTAATTCTACACCAAAGTGACCATTAGCTCAAGATTTTCTTGCTTAATTTTTTCATTTTTTGTGCCTATGTCTTACGGATGTGTGAATAGATCACGATTTCGTCCATACAGTTTTACGTTACAATGCTCTGTTTCATTCAAAAAGAATGCTTTAGACCTAGTATAAAATAAATACCTATTTTGAATCTCACCCATATCCTTTGTATTTTGATTCAGGTTTATCAAGAATTGGAGGATGTCGGTATAAATGTGTATTTGGCAGGAACGAAAGGTATTTGGCGGTTTTAATAATTTAATAATACTCATTACATTTAAAATAAAGTTTAGCATTTTAAAACAGCCAGGCACCGAGAGTTTTAGAATTTAGCTGTATGAGCTGCCAAATGTATAAATTTCGCCTTTAAATTTCAGTGCTTAAGGTTCAGCGCAGACCAAGAGTACATAATAGGATAAGTGTGAAAGGCTTTGTGTTTTATCTGTGACGAAAGTCGAACATGATCTTTTTTAATGTAGACAGTAGCCGTTGTATGTGTATTTATTGATGATTTCACGAAATAGTAAGACAGAGTGTCCAATGGCCGAGGTTCTGACCTAATAATAAAGTTTTAGTTTTGTAAGTTGTCACATTGCGATAGACCTCATCGGTTTTTTTGATTGATATATGAGTCAGATGAATCTTATCGTTATTTAATTTTATTTTTAAAGTACAGAGCCGACAACTTTTTAGCTAGACCTTGTCCGATTCAATCATTTAGACTGTCTAAATAAGCTTTGTCGTAGTGATATCGAGAGTACATAATAGTGTCTAACTATCTAGAACAGTGAACCACTATTATGTACTCTTGATAACTCAGTTTCTAACGAGATCATTATATTTTTAGGCACTGTACGTCACATGTTTTACAAGACGAAACTCTACGACACCATGCCTCGGAGTCGTGTGTTCTTGTCATTAATCGACGCTGTCGTATTCATCGCTAACATGTATCCTGAACTCAGCGCCTTGTAGGTTATGTTTGGGTGTTACTTTTTTGCGGTTTTACTTCTTGGATTTTTTATTTGGGTTTTATATAAAGCTTTATAAGTCACCGGAGGAAATAAGGCAACCAGGAGAAATGAAAAATAAGGAAGCGAGTTAAGTTTGTGGATTATACTGATACATGTTTTATTGCTAATGTCTTCATTTTTAACTTTTCTACTGATAAAATAAAGAGCGTCTTGTCTGTGAAACTTTTGGTTGATGAACTTCCATTCAACCTCACACTGATTGTCGTGGTTTCCATAAACACGAGGGGAAAACGAATAATATGTTTTAACCTTCAAGAAAAGTTGAAATGGTATTATAAAAATTCCTCTAAAACAGAATTTTACTCGCTATTTTTTCGGCAACTTGGATCAGAAATATTTATATGATATATGATAACGTGCAGGATTTGTTTTTTATCCAGCACACCCACTTTTAAACACGAAGGTGTTATTTTTTCGGGTTTTGGGTATAATTTGGCGAAGCTGAATATTTTTGGTTTCCTTTTCGCTTGGAATTTAATGTTTAATGTCTTTCTGGCAGCGTTTGCTTCAGATTCAGATTAGTTTGCTATCTAATGAGTTATCTATGTTATCTATCAATGGGTTTTTTGCTGTAAGGTTTAAAAAATAGGTTACTATTTACCGTGATTATCTTTCACACGATTATGATTGTCCTTTACGCGATTATGTTCTGCTTACCTAGGCTATTCTATAATGTATTGTTTAAATTTTAAATTGGTTTCCCTATTTTATAGCCTAACATATGTAGCTTTCGTTCTGGTAACACACTATTGTATTTATTTCAGGCAACGCGTCCTGCAGAGTCAGTTCGAAATTGATGACTCGCAATCTCTTCAAAAGTAGACTTTTCTGTCGTGGCATGCTCACTGTATGACTATTGTACATTGTTTTTGTATTATTTTTATTTTTTCTTGTATTCTTTGGTTTCTATATATAATTTCTAATGAATAATGGTAGTTAACCGTTCCAACGTATTTTCGCGTGTGATTTCTCTATCTTTTTTTGTTAGCGTGATGTGATTTTACTGTTTCACATTAGCCAGCACGGATTCTTTTTGTTTTAGTTGTTTTTTGGTTGTTACTTCTTTAAATGTAATTTTTATCAAATCCACGGTAAAATTAGTTCCTTTAAAGTTGCGGAGTGAACTTGTTGTAGTTTTGTTCCAAAATTGTTTGGTGATTTTTTGTGACGTTGAATTGCAATCAGCTAGCAGTACAAGTAATTTTTTTAAATTGTATACTTTTCTTTCGCTGTTGAAGTATTTTTGTTGCTATGTTTATCACGGTAGCTATTAGCATGTGTGCACTTTTTGGACAAAATCTATATTCACTTCGGTAAGAACAGTGGGGCATGATAGTGTTTTACTCTTTTAACAGTCTGATAGTGTCTTATTCTGTTAGAGTGTCTACAAGCAGAGTTAAGACACTGCGACACTCTGGTGTCGTATAGGACCCATTCTTTTATCAGACCAAACGAGGTACCAATTTAGTCAGACTAAACGGTTATAAATTTATGCTCAAAATTGCCTTTTTTGATTCAAAATTCAAACGTTGGTATTTTGTTGTCATTAAAAGCTATAACTGATTAACGATATTTAACTTATTAATAATAAGCTTTTTTAATCGAGTTACAATTTACTTGTAAAAAGGTTGAATAAAAAAAGCGATGCGCTCACAAAACTTGCCAATACCCTCGCAAATTAGGTTGCGTGGCATGAAATTTTTTATGTGAACTAACAGTTATGTGCAAAAAACTTGAAAATTATAAAATTTTTTTGATTGAAACTATTTTTGTTGTATTGTTGTATTTATTTTACAATTTTTTCTATTCACGTTTTCCATTGTCCATTATTGTCATTTGGTCTTGCGTTTCTCGATTCATTGTGATGATGTTTTTCATACATTTTTGTAAGTTTTCTATTTTGGTGCATGTTGCATGTATATATTTATACTTATGCATGTATATTGGTAACGTCGATTTGTACGCATATCAGCACTTTTACACGAAAGTACTTAGAAAATCGGTAAAAATGTTGAAGATGAAGTTTAACTATAGAGCTTTTTGTTGCAAATTTATTCTGTTATTTTTTGAATGTTCGGTTTTTTCGTCTTATTTCATATTATTTTTTACTGTTTCCTCGTTTTTTCATTTTTTGTAAACTTTGTTGAATGTTCTTTTAGGCTTTTAGAAGATGAAATTTATAAAAATCATGCCATGAAACGTGTACCGAAGGAAAACAAGAAAAAAGAAGTTGCTCAAACGGATGCTGAAAATCGAACGCAGGCAGAGAGACTTTCTCTAATCGCGACTAAATTGGATTAAACCCGGATAATAATTTTAATTTTATTTGACAGTCAAACTATTTATGAATGACCATACTAATGGTCAATTCCCAACATGGATTAAACGGATTAGATGAGATTGGTTTCATAGACAGTGTCCTCAGTTATTCACAAAACAAGCTGTGATCTATTCTGTTTAATCTATTTTAGGAAGTGAGCCTAAGTGATTTGGGTTTCAGCTTAAAATGTGTACAATTTTTGGAAAGTCTAAACAGTGTATAAATATATTTACATAACAGTATATATATATATATATATATATATATATATATGTATATATATATATATATATTTATATATTTATATATATATAATATATATAATATATATATATATATATATATATATATATATATATATCAGCAACGATTAGTAAATAAAGTTGATTATTTTTTATTACATAGTTGCAAAGCAATTTTTATTAAAATTTTGGGTATGTTTATTTTACTAATTATAAGAAATGTTTGCAACTTAGTGCTTAAGTTTGGTGTGGGTGTTAGGACAATTGGTACAGTTATTCTTTTGAATTGTATGTATGTACATATATCCTCTTTCCAGTTACTACTTTTTTTCGTTTTTTGTTTGTTCTTGTAATCATTGTAGATTCACTAGACTATTATTAATACAGACATGATTATTATTATATTTGTTGGGTGGTTTACACTAAAAGTTAGTTGTGGAATAGACCCAACACTCTGTGTTCAATAAGAATAGACTAACACTACTCTGCTAACTTTTTGTGTAACCCACGTATTGAGACTGCTTATATTTTGTACATTTGTAGAATCTCATTTGGTTCTGTCGTGTCTTAATAATTTGTCTTTGTTCAATTAATTCGGAATTAAATTATTGCACACGAATTGCGGCGTTTATTTCGTTGGATTATAAACGGAAACGTGACTGCACAAATCATTGAAGCAGTTACCTAATCTAACTGTAAGGGTCGATTCATACTTACTGAGTTTTTGGATCAATTAATGTATAATAATAATCAATTACGTACATACCAAAAGTTGACACCACTCATATCGGGAGTTCATAATAAAATAGTGATAAGATAGAGATTTAAAGTTGATAACTCATTATTGACTACAGTTAGGTGCGGTGTAGTTATGTATGTACTAGTGCAGTGAGACGAGAATTTTAAAGCCGGTTCAGAGTTTCATACCTGTCCTTAAATAGAGAAACGGACAAGGAAAATTTTAAAACAGGTTGTGTGTACAGTGTACCTAGATGTCGCAAAGAAATATGTCGAAAATTGGTTTACATTTCATGCCTGGACATTCTTTGTCTAGGCAACCGGACTTTCTCTAAAGTCTGACACAAAGGACACAAAAAGCTACTCATGTACCTACGTGCGCTTGCCATAGTTGAATGCTATAAATAAATTACAATATCCGCTGTATGTGATGCACAAAAAGCTGACTGCCGGAGTTGCGATTAATAATCATGATGTGGCCATAAAGAAAGTACTACTTTTGCGATGAAAAAAGTCAAATTTTCACATTGCTTAACTAAGCATAGGTTTTGTTGTACTTGTATGGTAGTAGAAGTAAAATATGGCTGCTAAATACAAAGATCTACGATAACGATTGGTAACAAAAAGGTTTGAGGATTAGCTGACGCGGGGAATAATCGCCGCTGCGCCCCGGGGGTATCTTGCCTCGCCCCACCCGCGGTGATCTTGCCTCGCCCCGACCCGCGAGGAGGGTACCCCGCGGATTTACTTACCAACTGGGACAATAGTAGTTACAGAGTAGAGGGCCAGGCAGATTATATACCTACTATTCTCAAAACTAGGCAGGTAGGTATACATCTGTAGTCACTAGTCAGGGGTGGTCGTGGTACTAGGATTTTGAATAGGAGGTCGAACCCCGGAGCTTTTTTCCTTAGCATGAACATTCAAGAGTTAACGACACTCAGTCGACCGAAAATCGATAATGACACATTATGTGATTTGTAGACTGGTGCTGTGCTGAGGCTAGTGCTTACTTCTTAGCTCTTGTACGAGTACGAGTTATCATAGAAACATTCAAAACACTGGAACAGTCAAATTAGGTATATGGTTGGTGTGATTTTTCCCGCCTGAAAATTCACCCCGGTGTAATTTTTCCGGGAGGAAAATTCGCACCGGGGTAATTTTTCCGGGGGGAAAATTACACCGGGGGAAAATTTACTTCGTGACACCAGATATTAAGGTGGTAGTAACGTTTTCGACAGTTGTGTTTTCGACAGTGTCAGTTTTTTTATTTGTATTAATTTAGCCTATTTCGTAAAAAAATTAGATTCAAAAATTCGTATATTTTTCAAAATTAGAAAAAAATTCAAAATAATAGGTCCGTAACTTCTTTTCTGCATTATATAAATGCACCAAACTTAGCATTAAAATTCACCCTGTTATTGGCTATGTTGGTGAAGAGAATGAAATTAGCAGGAGTTACAGTGTCAATTTTTCAAGCAAAACAAGAAAAATGCAAAAATTCACGAAATTTGACTACGTTGACAGTGTCTGCTGACTAGCTTGTTACAGATTTAAGCTAGATAATGTACATAAGTGTAGTTTCAGTCAAGTTCTTTAACGTGAAAAAGCTTGAAAGCTTGAAAAAGCTTGAAAAAGCTTTTTTAACTGACTTTTTGTTTTATTTTTTACTATTAACTGTTTTCGCTTCACTTCAATTTAGCTCTGAAGCAGTAGTGTGAATGAAAGGGCTAAAAACTGGTAAATTTTTAAAACCTTCATAATTGTGCCTTTTTAAAAATTTCAAACAATGTATTTTGAACTTCTGGGAATCTGGGGCTCATGTAGAGAGGCCTCAACAGGGAAGAGTATTAGTAAGTAAGTAAGTATCATACCATACCTACAATGACTTGCCGATTAATCTACGTATCATCAAGAGTACCCTAATGGGAAGAGTATGACACTCTTCCCACTGGCCAGTTTGGCAGCGCGGTAGATGCATTGCACTATAACGCCCAAATAGGGTCCAAAACGGGACCCGGTTCCAAATGGGATCCTCCACCTGGTACACAAACGGGCTCTCCAGGGCCCGGTTTCATAAACAATGAATTGCGATTCATTAGTAACACTGGTGCAACATCGAAAATCGAGTATAACTTGACCTTTACACAATATTTCTGCTGGAAATTTTAATGACAGATAGCCAATATGTTACACCACATGTGGTTCAAATCTCACAATAATCAAGTCATCCAGTGAAATCTATAGCTAACTTGAAGTCATTCATTAGTTGCAAATATTAGTGAATTTTTTAGAACCACTAATATTTACTAATATTTGGGACTAATGAATGACTTTGACTTAGCTGGACTTTTGTCTGCATCAAGCAAATGTAACCAAAGCTTTACACACACACATTATCTAACATATTAGCAATATGTCGTGAAAATTTTCAACAGAAGGATTAAGTTAACGCAAAGTTATAACTTATTTTCCAGTTTATATCAGTGTTACTAATGAATCGCAACTGATCTTTTATGAAACCGGGCCCAGGTACCCAAATGGGACCCAGGTACCAAAACAGAACCTAGGTATCCAAATGAGACCCCAGCGAATCGGATTGGCTGCTGGGGGTGGGGTACCCATTTGGGACCGGTTCCCGTTTGGGTCCCTGTTTGGCCGTTATTGTGCAACGCATCTATCGCGCTGCCAGGCTGGCCAATGGGAAGAGTGTCATACTCTTCCCATTATGTACTCTTGGTACCATCAAGATTATCTGAATCGTTCAACAACGGTTTTGCGGTGAAACCCTGGTTTTTGACATTTGTTTAGCTATCTATGGTGATCAACCAAAAAATTATATCGGTACGTTTAACAGTTGACAATTCAGGACAATTTACTGCCACCGGAAAGCTACCAATCTAACCGCCACCTGTGTAGTCTAATTAAGTTTAAATTATGGCACACATTTAGTTATAAAAGCGGCGCGATAAAATTGCTGTCGATTTTTACGTCGAAATTTGCAGCCAAAGTGATAAAATATGTTTTATTTGGGCAATTTTGTCGTTTGTGAAGGCCGTTTACTGATTAGTTGCCAAATATACGTTTCGCAGATTTTTCCCGCAGCCTATATTCACCTAATTAGGGCTTTGAGTTCGCACCAGAAGCTACCTTAGCGCGACTTGGGCAACTTTCAACAGCTGTGAAATTTTTTAACCAACTTTTTACCCGTTCAGCGTATAGGTTGCAGTTTTAGTTAATTTATTGTGAAAGTCAGACTTTTGTTACGATTTTAGGCAAAGATTATTTTCGTTTGACTGGGTTTGTAAAATAATGTTGCGGCGTTTTTTGCAGTTCCAATAAGCATGATCTTGAACTTTATACTTTAGGTATATTCAATGGCGGATCAAAGAAACTAAGCGGGAAGTTAAGTTTAAGTTATTTCTGTCCGAATTTATGTAATTATTGGTTTAGCAACTGCACATACGCTCTCCCGTGATAAAATTGGTATTTCAGTGATCTACAAGTACCCTAAATATAGGCTATCTGTAACTTCATAATGATTGGAGTACCATATTCAGGGCTAAAAGTTCCTCGATTAACATTAAACGGATTAGATTAAAATTTGTTTGCTTAATAACTAATACAAATCTCGATGTTGAAACAGATTTTTAAAATTTAGTGACAAAGCAGGAAATATAGTTTGCTTAAACACCTCTTATTTGACATATTTTCGACAAGGATAATCATAAACTTCATAATCTACTCAGAAGTTATGACACGTGAAAAATTTTCATTACTTTTAATTAATTATAATTTGATTTAAAAATGTTGCTATTTATTACTCTGATTTACGTCGTATATGAGCCCAACTGCAGCGTGAGAAGTTTACATCTGCACTGTTACTGTACGTTGTGTGTGTGTGTATGTATGTATGTGTGGGTGCGTTTGTGTTTGTAAAACCGCTAAGGTCGTCACAAATGCAAAGTATGATGCAATGTCGTTTGTCAACAGTTTTTCTCATTACAGTATTTGTTGCGTGTTTTATCTGTGGGGGTGTAGCTCAGTGGTAGAGCATTCGACTGCAGATCGAGAGGTCCCCGGTTCAAATCCGGGCGCCCCCTAATTTTTTTATTTAATGGATGTGAGCTAACTGCCCTTGCTATGTTAGCTTCCATTTAACCTGAAAAGAGGTGTATAAACTAGGAAAAAACTCTTCTGAAACCTCGCCTTTTCTAGAAGTGTACGGTGTACTGAATGGAACGCAATGTGGCACTTTTGAAATTATGATGAAACATGCGCCAGATTTAAATATTCACTAATGATCAAGTTTACCTTCCAAGTTCGAACGTACTTTTGTATCGCTTACATGCCTCAGCTGGAAATGAACAAGCAAAGCCTAATGCAAAATGGGACTAAAGCTGTTAAACTTATATTATCACTCCGTGAAATGAAATCTGCTGCGCAGCAAATACTCATAACAGTCGTTGCTATAAATATTATTATATAAATGTGTTGACAGTTGCAAGAGTGTGTCTTATATATAACTGTACAGCCCGTTTGGTGTTTTTTTAAACCAATTTTGATTCTGTTTTTGGCTAGATACGCAATATTTATTTTGAATGCTTAAAACAAATGCCGATTTCATGAGATGCGTTTAAATTGCTGTTAATAAACGATGCTTTGTGGTAACCCCGTGCTTGTCAGAACAGTGAATTTTAAGTTTTAAGTCCGCTTATTTTTCTCAAAATAGTGGGCTGATTTAGTGAGTTGTCTTAGTGTCCATGAGTTTGTTTATTTTAAGCAGTATGTTGATAGAAAATACTTGAAAACTTGAAAAGTTTTACTTATTAACGGTCTGCGTACGTGAACGAGACTATGTAGGTGAAACAGTGAACAATGTGAGAACAGTGTATATAATTTGAGTCTTCACAAATTTAATTGTCTATAGTGCAACAAAATGTGTGCCAAACTTTTGTATATTCTTCATGCTTTATATTAGTGCAAAATTATAACTGTAAATCGTTCGGACAAGTCAATATGCAAATGAACTTAATCATCTGCAATGTTGTGTGCATACATACGTACATGTATTTACAATTGCAGCCAGCCGCATACTGAACACAGCTGCAGAAACAGACACATTGCGTGCACACATTCATGCTCACATACAGCCGCACAGTAGCACTGATGAACACATACACAAACGCACACACAAATCCTTTCAAAATACACGTTATTATCCGACAGACTCATTCTAAAGGCCAGTTTACACTACCAAACCCGCACCAAACTTCCACCAAACCAAACCTCCACCAAACTCAGGTTTGGTGAAAGTTTGGTGGAAATTTGGTAGTGTGAATATACACCAAACCTCCACCAAACTCCACCAAACCTCTACCAAACTGCCTCTGCAGGTTTGGTGGACCACCAAACTTGGTTTGGTGGTTCGACCAAACATCCAATCAGAATGCAGCAAAAAATAACGTGACACTCACTATTAGGGCTGAATTGTGTTGTTTATAACATTTTCCCACGCTGCTGCGTTTTGATTATTATTGTTCCGCACAGCTATATATACTCAGTGTGGTTATTTTTACTTCATCTGCATCATATAAATTATGACTGATACTCAGTGGACATATGAAGACGAAATTTCCTTGATTGATTTCTACAAAGACAAGGAATTTTTGTGGAATGTGAAAAATCCGGATTACTACAAGAAGCATCTTCGTGCCCACTAGCGCTCGACCGGAGGCTCCGGCTCCGGCTCCGGCCGGATTTGAGCCTCCGGCTCCGGCAAAAAAAGTGCCGGAGCCGGAGAATTTTCATTGTCCAAACTTTGGCAAAAAGTTCAAATTTTAAGAAAAAATCGCAAGGTTAACGAAGCGTTTAGTCGGTTACAATACTTATATTACTGGAAGTTGTATATAATGGACGTGACTACCCATCTCTACCATTATGTATTTTTACGTCTCTAATCGACTAAACTCGGCCTAAAAATCAAAAGTTTCTCACACTTATTTCCAGGGGCTGCCGCCCCTAGACCGCTTTAGGCTTGTAACTACGTGACATAGTGATTTGAACTCTACATTTAGCTCTGATGTTTTCGACCGCTCAAATTTAGTACAGTGTTTGCATGTGTTGCTATTTAGCAAATTTTTGTGTTAAAATAGCAAAAAAGTTCATTTTTACCCATTCAACAAAATCGAAAAGTCATTCCCACCAAAGTTCTTTTCTGGCTACGCGACTGATATATATGCCTAAATTAACAATTATAATGCCATACTGGTCAGTTTGACCAAATTGTTGCCTTTTAATCAATGTTGGCGAAAATTTTTTGTGAGATCACCCAAAACCGGGACCAGTCAGTGGCCTACCACTGGTCGTATGAGTGTGTAAAGAAATATGTATAGAAATGGGGCGTGACTGTTGAAAAATTAAAGAATGTTGGTTCGAAAAAAATGTTGTTTCGAAAAAAATTGAAATGAAAAAAATGAAAATTTTTTCACAATTGGCAACATTTTTTATTTACTTTAAATTTTTTTGTAAAACACTACCTCTGTTGTCTGTTGTTGTCGTGTTGTCCAACAATGTTGTCTCGTCCATCCGAATCCACCTCCTGTATTCGTATTGGTCTTCCAGACGTAGTTCTTGTAAAAGGCTGGCATAACAGCCCTTTGTATGACGACGCTGTAGCCAATCTTTAGCCCAAAAAGCTTTATGGCGTTTAGGCTTAGGCTCATCAGAATTCTCAAATAATTCAAGTACAATTAGTGCTGCTGCACTCGCTTTGCGAGACATGGTAAAACTGACACAAAATTCAATTAAAATCTGCCGTTGGCGGGATCACCCGCGCTGAAATCTGATTGGCTGTTTGGTGGAAGTTTGGTGGAAGTTTGGTACGGCAGGTTTGGTGTGAATTTGGTAATGAGAATACAAGGTTTGGTGCAAATTTGCACCAAACGTCAAGTTTGGTGGAAGTTTGGTTTGGTGGAAGTTTGGTGCGGGTTTGGTAGTGTAAACTGGCCTTAAAGAAGCCTGCTGCGCTGTGGCGCAGCAGGAAAAACAACTTAATAAA
The DNA here is from genome assembly GCA_030248245.1 of Trissonchulus sp. WLG1_4. Taxonomy (NCBI): domain Eukaryota; kingdom Metazoa; phylum Nematoda; class Enoplea; order Enoplida; family Ironidae; genus Trissonchulus; species Trissonchulus sp. WLG1_4. The sequence continues at coordinate 62,345 of JASANF010013395.1, forward strand.
CGACTATGACTATATGACTCGCAGTCCAAACTAATCTGCATATAAATGAAGTGTTGAAAGCCTACTAATTAATAGTAGTAGTATTAGTATTAGCCCACTAGTACTACTAGTAGTAGTAGTATTAGTACGTTTCATCCTACAGGATCAATATTGTCTCAGTGTAAGAGTGAATCACTCTTTAGTTTACTTGTGTTCTAGCGCAGGCAAATGCGCTCGTCGTTTGCGGCCTATCTGTTCAAGTTTTCTTGAACAGGTATGCATGCTTCACAGGCGACCACCTGTGCTGTGCAGCTGCATCTGTCAGTCCTCAGACGGTAAAGGCCCGCAGTGGCGTCTGGCCAATCAGAAAGCTGCTTGTTTCTGATAGGTCGCATACCTGTTTATTAACGAAACTTCAACATGTAGGCTGAAACCGACGAGCGCATCTGCTTGCTGTAGAACACAGGCAGGATAAAGAGTGTCTCACTTGTCGTCTATGGAGTGCGGCAGTATTATGTACTCTTGATAGGACCTTTTAAGTGCACCACTTCCAGAAACAACAGGAGTAACATCAAAATCTATGGACAATTTTGCACGCTAGCTTAGGAACACTCCATATTACTTAGTACTTACTAAACCAGCAGTAAAGAATCGGTGACGTTTTCGAAATATGACTCGCCTAAATTTTTTTCGTTCTTTTTTTCCTTATCATGAGGTGACATTTATAAAGTCTTTTTGGCACCAGTCAAAGTTTCTTGTCAACAAAGCAACGTAATAACAATTAACGATTTCTGAGAGAAGATAAATCATTTTTCATATTGCAAGGGTGGAATGCATACCTAAGTGGCTGTTGCGCATAAAATAAATGCTAACATGCGATCCTATGAATTACGTGTGAAACTTATCACTGTTTAGTAATGTTGGTTTTGTATGTATAACGTAACAAGAGTTGAGCCCGGATTAGTCATAAAACGAGTGGCTCTCTTCTTTACTTGCTTTTTTTGTGTTAAGTAGGAATCACGAAAGGTGCTTAACTCTTGACTAAAACATACCCTTGGAAAAAACCTGAACGTCGTGAGAAAAGTTTTACGTGTGCTTCAACTTAGACTGGGTTTACACGAACCATTTTTTGTGACTCCCAACAAAAGCGTCATATTTTGCTTTGCTACCTATATCTTAAAAACTGTTCTACAGAATGAACGTGCAATGCAATGGTGCTTTTACAGTGCAAATTTTAAGGTACCTTCCATGGAATCAGAATAATACCCTACATCATAGATGTTAAAGGAAAAGTTTACTGCGAAAGTAATCCAGTGAGTGAAAATGGTGAACAGTTGGACAACATTAGGCCTGTTGCGCAGTAAAAACTAATCTTAAACTAAATTTTATGGTCAAGTTTAATGATTAGTTTACAGGATTTGATTATTTTAATGACTGAGTACATCGTACGAGGAGTATGACACTGTACCATAGTTAATTGTTTTAATTGTGCTGTGACGTTGGTATGTATGTGTACCTAGATAAGCGGTCTTTAGCTGTGTGCTGATGTACTTAAGTGCTACATACTTTTTTGGGTTTTACCAAATCCGGTGATTAGTAATGAAATTATATAACGAATTCGTATTGAATCACCTGATTTTGAACTTACAATTGTTACAATTGTAGGACTTGTAAAGTTGAGCAACAGGCCCCTGATGTACTTAAGGTGGTAGTTGCGTTTTCGAGGTTTTTGTAATTTCTATGTAAACTTTGCGCCACCAGTACTCTAGTTATAAGTGACGCCTGAGCATAAATTTTTGGGACAGTACTGTAAAGGTCAAAATCCCCAGGCATGTCTCTCACTTTTTTGAAATTTCACCTGTGGACATTTTTAGAGGGTTTTAATTACAAGAAAATATCTTAAATTTTCGGTGCGTTTACTTTTCAGCTATTTTCTCAGTAAATTGACTAGTTATTTAAAAAGTGGGGGAGATGCCTGGGGATTTTAAACATGTCAAAAACCTTACCAACTTTCAGCCCCAAGAGGGAATCGTATGATTCAGAGCTGTGGCGCAAACTTTTTGTAAAAATTTTCAATGTTTTGGAAAGGACCTTTCCTTAGTCGCTTACACTGGAAACATAATCACAGGTTAAATTTCAAGACATGGCATACCTTTAGGAAAGATATTGCTCTACTTAATGCAAAAGACCGCTTGTGATTTGAATTTGTAAACGCTGAGCTATGGCTTTTTAAAAAAAACCCTAAAAACGCAATTACCCCCTTAAGTGATACTTTTTTGGGTTTTACCATTTGTTTATCTTAAGAATCATTTTACAGGTGATATGGAAGGCGATAATAGATGCTAAAATTAACAATGTCATGTACATTGATTTTAACCTGGGTAAGTAACCCCCTTCAAGGACGATTGTTATGGTTTTTACTTTTAAAGCTTATTGATAGAACATTGTTTTACAATTGAGATGATCATTCAGACTCTGAGAAGCTTCACAGGCGAAAAATCTAAATATAAGACAGGTTGTTTTGACTTAGTCAGAAGTTTTCTGGGAATTAAAAAAAACTTTTTAGATTAAAGTCTTCACATTTCTTTGAACCGCTCTTTGACTGATTAAAGTTTGGTAGCTCAATCATAAAGCTACATCATTTTTATTAAATCTCACATCAGATGTCAAAAGCTAATCGAACTTTAAGACAACATATTCTGCAAAAGGGTTAACGCTATTTTTTCAGCGTATGAATTTTCTAGTCTCTCTTCAGGGTCGATAAATAATTTCGATCTTAGGTCCGTATCTGGAAAATTACAGACAACTTTAATGGTTTTGTACAGTTAGATGAGTGTGAAGTGTCTCATTCTTAAACCAACTTTTGTTTAACTTCTGGTTCTGATTATGTTTTCATTGCTGTTTCAGAGTTTTAAAGTTAAGCCCGGTTCATACATACTCATCCTTATGCTTGTCCCTGTCGTTTTGTCCATAAGTAGCTCTATGAAACCTATGTGGCCAATTAGCCAATTTTTTGTATTGTAAATGAGAATTAGGGCTTATGAGACTCGGGGGCTGTGGTGCAGTGGTAGCATGCTTGACTTCGAAGCAGGCGGCCCGGTTCGATTCCCGGCGCCTCCATTTCTTTCATTCTTTCTAAATTGGGGCCTTCTCTTTCTATTCATCATAGTGGCGACCGTGACATAGGACGGAGAGGATAGGGTCCTCAGGACAGCCTTATCCCCGAACCGTCGTCGGAGGTTGGTTAGGAGACCCATGTCCTGGGTTGAGGTTGGCACTTCAACGCTTACGGTACTCGTGCTGTGTGCTGTATGACTGTGTACATAGTCTCTTTCTTATGTGGTCCCTCGGTTAAGGGTGAGCCGGAGAAAACCCTCGGTTTCGGTTAGGGGTGAACCGGAGAAAACCCTCGGTTTCGGTTAGGGGTGAACCGGAGAAAACCCTCGCTTTCGGTTAGGGGTGAACCGGAGAAAACCCTCGGTTTCGGTTAAGGGTGAGCCGGTTGAAATACCTCGGTATTGGTTGAGAATCGTTCTGGGTCGATCGAGAAACCCTGTGGTTGCGGGTAAGCCAGGAAACCCTAAGTGTGTTGTGTGACTGAAGTAGGCTTGGAGGCCTACGTTTGAATGTGCTCCGCCCTTGAGGCATCGGGTTCGCCCCGGGAGCATGAGTATCGATCGAGTAGCGTTGCAGGATCGCAACGATGTTCGAAGGGGGGACCCTGTAGGGCCTATGAGACTCGGTGGCTGTGGTGTAGTGGTAGCATGCTTGACTTCGAAGGCCCGGGTTCGATTCCCGGCGCCTCCATTTCTTTTATTCTTTCGAAATTGGGGCATCCTCTTTCTATTCAACATTTGCACATAAAAATTTTATATACATAAAAAAATTAGACAAAATAAAACGTATACAAAAAATATGACAAAGCAGTTCTGTAAATGCTCCAGAATGGCTACCGAAAATTGTGCTTGTCCTTGTCCCTCAGCTAGGCCACATATATGAGATTGGGCGACACTGCTGATGATAGTTTTAGATTCTAACATTCTGAAAACAATCTGATTTTTTATTATTGAATTAAATAAAGTCTTTTGAATGTGTAAACATCTTTGTGCACTTATGAAAGTAAATAAGCTATGTGTATTTTGAGATCGAATTGGTTAAAGAAGGTTTGTTTAACATTTTTACCTTAGTTTTTTTGTTTTTTGAAGGTAACTTTCATTCTGAAACATTAACATACATTAGAACACAATTTTTACTGAAAGTTTGATAAAAAATAAGTGAAAAATGGATCAGACAGTCTATCTGTTTTGGACAAACTAGAATCGGTTTGATAGTTAATCGACAAGTTATTTGTTGTGGGCAAGCTTAAAATGGCTTAAAATACATAAATAATAAAAAGAATAAAAGATAAATAAATAAATAGATAAATAGATAAATAGATAGTTAGAAAAATAGGTAAATAGATAAATAGATAATTAGATAAATGAATAAATAAATAAATAAGTAAATAAATAAATAAATAAATAAATAAATTAACAAATAAATAAATACATGAATAATTGAAAAAAATAAATAAATAAACAAGTTCTCTTTTATTTCAAAAATGTCAGTTAGCAATTCATTGTTTTGTAAGTTGTTTTCTCAGCATGCGAGCTCGGCTCATTGAAGGGATGACAGCAAGTGTTTAATTAGGCACAGTTTTTGAGACTTTCGTGGTCGTTAAAAGTCAGACCGGGTTAAGGACTTCCTTTGAAAGGGACTGGCCAAAATTGGCCTATGTTTAGTTTTTCCCATAAATGCACAGAATCCAGGCTATTCAAATCCTAATTCGGACTCGCCTGCAACTGTTTCGAGTCTATATGTGGGTTTTATGATATAGGAATTTGAAGTTTTGTGGCCCTGCCCGTAAAACTTGGTTTAACGTTAAAGTTGACTTCTTTTTTCTGAAAGGTTTTTATTATTCCACGTTCTGTCTTTACCGGAAGTTTCGGATGTAAAACTGCCGATAAAACATTTCTGAATGAGAATTCGCAAAGGTTAATTTAATATAGGTACCTACACTTTAGTCTTGACCCTTGTTTTTCAGTTCGTAAAATACATGTAATGCATAATATGTGTATAGGTATATTTTATATGCATCCTCCTTTCAACTTTGAAACATACCTATGTACTGTTAAACATAAAAAGTCTATTTTTCAGTTTTAATTAAAATGAAATAAAAAATTAAAGCGGCTAAAAAGAAATCAACTGTATTCCAGTGAGATTTACATAAGAAGTGTTTGTCAACTGTTACCAGTGCGACTTACAGCGCTGAATTTTAGTTTGGTTTTCGTGCTACCTTGACAAAAATTGAAGTATCTTGGAATCACATTTCATGTTGACTGTCAACATTTTTGTAGGCTATTTTTCGATTTTTTTTTGGCACATGTAGCTAATATGAACCATTTGGAAAAAATTTAGCATAGGTATATAATTTGCTCTTATTGAGATCTTGAGTTTATGGAATTCAAGTAAATAATATAAATCAATGACACAAGCTCCTACTATCCTTAGTATTTATACACTATTCTAGACATCAAAATTTCAAATAGAATTTAAAGTTAAAATTCAAACTTAAGGTTTCAAATTTTTTGTCGCAATGACGCATTTATCACGTCAGCGTTTTGAAATTGACGTTGCGCTTCAACCGCAGTAGTCAATTGAACTTCCAAATATTAAAGGTAACAACTGACCTTACCTTCACGTCATTGACATTTTTGCGACGCAAAAAAACTGCCCGGCAAAAGTCATGCGATTTTTTTAAATTTGGTTTTATCTAGAAATGGAAGCCTACTTTATACCGTTATTTTAATAATGGAATTTATTTTTAATATTAATATTAATTTTAATAGGCCTCCTGAAATATTTTTAATTTAATATTAATATAAATAATTTTTTCAATTTATTTCTAATTTAATATTAATATAAATACAGTTCTTAAAATATTTTTAATTTAATATTAATATAAATAAAATTCTCAAATTATTTTTAATTTAATATTAATATAAATACAAAAAATTTTGATTTTTAATATTAATATTAATTTTAATATTAATATTTTCGAATTATTGGTTTTAGCTCGTGTTGAAAAAGGCACACGTATAGTCAATTACATAGAAATGCAATAACTTGCATTCTGGTGCACTCAAAAGTAGAACTAGGTATAACAAGGCTCGAACAGTCGAGCCCCTTGTTTCACTTTGTAGTTTGCCTTTGCACTTTTGTACCGGGGTGGACGTGGGTCGTGGGTAACCGCGGTTACCCGCGGGTTGGGTTGGTTTGGTAAGTTTGAGCCGCGGGTCGACCCGCGGGTATCCACTTCAGTCTCCGCGGGTCGAAAAAATTTTTCCGACTCGCGAAACCTGTAAGTTTACCTCCCATTTTACAGAAATTGAGTAAGTATAGCGAGGCCGTACCCAGGGGGTGGGAGGATGGGGGGAATGAATTCCTTCCCCCCGAAACTTTTTCCCAGGGATTTTTTAAACAAGGGTCCCCCCTTTAGTTTTTATGCTCCGGCCAGAAAAATTTTCTGATACGTCTCCAATTGACCAAATTTGGCCTAAAAATAAAAAATTTTTCGCAACTTTTTTATGGGGGCTGCCGCCCACAGACCCCTGCGACTTTGTGGCTATTCCTATTCCTATTCCTATTATTCCTACTATTCCTTGTTATTTTCTTTCATTAAAGCCTATGCATGTGTACACATGTACATTATGCTGCACTTGCATGTCTGCACGAGCATATTATGCTACATTTACTTGTGCAATGCACTGTCTGATGTGACGATCCCATCTTTTGTTTTAAATTTCGTTTCGGTTTTAATTTTAAGTTTCGGTTTCTCAACGCAGGTTGGGTCGCGAGTTACCCACGAGAGTCGAGCCGTGGGTTGGGTTGGGTTGCGGGTCGAAAATTCTGACCCGCGTCCACCCCTGCTTTTGTACATGCTTTTGAGCCCTATAGGTATAGTTAGGATTCGTGGATTGAATAGGATCGGTTGAATGATTTAGTCCAACGGAATTGCCGGATCGGACTTAAACAATTTGGATCCGTAGTCTAAAAATTTAAAGTACCTATCGACTTCAATTTGAAATTTTTTTGAAATTTAACTACGTTTAGGCGTTGCTTGTTTGAGCTATCAAAACATGTAAATGAAAATTTATTTCGGTGGATTGGTTAATTGCTAATGGTGGAAATTTATAACTAGACACGAGATAATGGACAAAGAATCAAATAAATGTATCATAAAGGTTGAGATATGACATTAGGCTATCGAATCATGTAAAAATCAACTTCGTCAGTAACAAAAATTCAACTGTTAAACTTCGTTAACAAAAATTTCGAGAAAATTTAAAGTAAAGCTTTGTGAGCACAGAATACTTTTTTGCGCCTAAAATTTACACGTAAAGTTGAAGTTTTGGGAGCCCCTAGTAAAAAATTGGCAAAAGCATTGGTTCCAGTTTGTTACATCTGCGATGCGCCTTCCCTGGGGCTACATTGTGTGCAACTTTGAAGCGAATTGGAGAACCTAAAATTTTCAGCCCCCCCCCTTAACCCTTTAATGCCCAGAGTATCACTGGCTAGACAGCCTCATTCTGACACCTTCTAGTTTTTAGGACATTGCTCGAGCTACGTGCATCGTAGAGAAATCGCGAAACCACCATTCGATAGAGAAATCATTGGTGAACAAAACATAATGAGTCGATTAAGGGTCTAGGACGCACCGTTTTGGCGTTATAAGCGCTCAAAGTTGAGAATTTTTAAAAATTTGCGCCATCGCTCAGGCATAATGTACCTCACCCTAGAGTATGAACACAGCAACTGTGCGCCTGCGGTAGTTGAATGCGAGAAATAAACAACATAATCGGCTGTATCTGATTCACATAAAGTAGACTGCCGGAGGTGCATTTAAATTTCGTAATGTGGCCTTAAAGAAAATACTATATACTCTTGCGATGAAAAAAGTCAAATTTGCACATTGCTTAAATGAGCATAGGCTTCGCTATGTGGCAGTAGGACTAAGACTTCGAAGACCTACAATTCCCCATAAAAACAGCTAAAACATCTTGTCACTAGAGTAGACTAGTCAAGTTGCATAGCCCCAGATATGATAGTTCCACGTGGGGTATCTCCCATGATCCTTTGGGCATGAAAGGGTTATATGGGGTTTTGGAATTTTGAATTGGATTGGATCAGATCGCCACTCAAGCATTTGCAACGAAGCGGCACCTAAATTACGTGCCAATCCGCTCTACATCACTTAAATTCCAAACAATAATACACGCTTAAAAATATAAATATATAAAATAAAATAAAGCGTGCGTGCGTGCGTGACACGAAAAGACGATAAATTATGCTAAATAAAGTAAATAAACCTAAAAATTATAAAAAAGTACAATCGTAAAAATTTAAAAAGACATGTACAATGTATAATCACTGCGAACAGCTGAAGGGTCACTTAGGGCCTATTCCTTTACCGGATTAAAGGGTTAATTATAATCGGACTAAACGGTTTAAAAATTAAGCTTAAAAATGCCATTCCAAAACCTCCGGATTAAACGGACTTAACTTTTAGCGCGCTGATTTTTAATCAGACTAAACAGACTTAACTATGCACGCTAATGTTAAGCGTGCATGTTAAGTCCGTTTAGTCCAGTGGTAGTTTCGGAATGGGGTCAGACTAAAATTAAGCCGCTGACTTATTTTAACTCGTTTAGTACGTTTAGTCCGATTTGTCATTCCAAAACCTCGGACTAAATTAAGTCAAGTCCGTTTAAGGGGGTAATTGCGTTTTTAGGTGTTTTTTTAAACTACCATAACTGCTGCTTTCATTTGAATACACCCCATCAGCGGTTTTTTTACTAATTTTTGCGCCACAGTTATGAAACTCAAGATCAGCCAACAACTACTAAACTTTTTGCAGTTATGCAATGCACTGACATAATATCCCCACCCGTTTTTTTTATATAGTTGATAAGTCGTTTCTACGTTGAGAAAATGACATTTTCGTCCAAAAATCACGTAATTTGACTTTTCTCTAAAATTTTCAAAAGCCCATAACACCGACTCTGCAAACTATTTTTAGAAAAAGAAAAAAACGGGTGGGGATAATTTCCTAAAGATAATGTGGTTAAAGTTTCGAAGCCGTAGTCCGTTTTTAGCGTGAGTTCTGTGGGCGCAAAAATTACACTGAAATGTCAAAAATTACAAAAACGCCATTATCCCCTTAATCCGGTAAAGGATTAGACCCTTAGAGACAATAATACTATTCAAAATGGTTCCACAGACAGACACAGTTCGTGTTGAAAACGAACACACGAACTACGCTGCATTTAAAATATTATTAAAATTGTATTAAAATTCATTTTTAATATTAATATAAATGCAGCGTGTCGGTATATGCACAGGCATATACTTGGTCTGCAGCCTGCTACTCTTACATGTATATGCCCAGCCATTATTAAAAAGAATATTAAAAATAAAGTGATTTTTAATATTAATACGGCCAATTTATTTTTAATTTAATATTAATATAAATACAACTGTTAAAATATTTTTAATTTAATATTAATATAAATAAAATTCTCAATTTATTTTTAATTAATATTAATATAAATACAAGTCCTGAAATATTTTTAATTTAATATTAATATAAATAAATTTCTGAAATTATTTTTAATTTAATATTAATAAAATTATTAATATTAAAAGTATTTTAAATACTGACTTTTAATATTAATATTAATTATTAAAATAACGGTACTACTTTATCTAGATTTGGGTGCCACCGACAAGTCATTAATTCACTTTAATACTCGACCTCCACTAAGCAGAAATGAAAAATACGCAATAAGAAATAAGCAGTAAGAGCAAAGAACTAGAAATTAGCACTAAAGGGCACACGATACACACAAAAATTAAGAAAATACATAGGTTAGCTAATCAATCAGTCAGTCAGATAGGTACTCAGATCCTCTATTGCCTTTATTTTTATACTATGTAGTTAATTCTGAAATCAAATCCTACATACATTCTTCATTGTTGTTCTTTATTATTTTTGCTTAGTGAGAACCGGGTTTAAGCTCTTTTAAAGTCATTAAGAAATCATATAGATCCATTAACCATTAGCTGCTGTTTTACATACCTTTTGAATGTATGTAATTGTTCTCATGCAAATTCTATACAACTCTGATCGTCGAGTGAAAATGACAAGTCGTAATCTAATGTTTTGTCAAAAGTGGGCTACATTGATATCCTATAAAATTTGCAATTTGTTGCACCTAGCAACGGACATATGGCTGTAAGTATGAATCAATGAATCAAGATTGATCAAATCGAATCACTTCCTGAATCTGACACGTTACATGCTTCGTAAGCATTCCGGATAAACCCAAGTTTGTACATACTTATACCAAATATTCTGCGCTTATGCATTTCCACTTGATGTTCAGTGAGTATTTTGCAGAAAGCAAACGCTGTTTTGGTAAAGTTTTTGAGACGAGACCGCAAAAATAATTTTTGCCGCATCGATTAGCATAAATTTTAGCAGCCGATCAGATAAGTCGAGTCAAAAAGTTTCCAACTTTTTTGATTAGTTTTGACTTGCTATTAACGACTTCAGTTGTCAAGTTTGGGCAACTTTTGAGGCAAAATTTTTACACCCTGTTTTATTCCTGATTAAAAACAGCTAACGAGCGTTTCAAAAACTTTAGCATACCTTAAACAGAGATGGTTGGACATTTTTGAATCAGCTGTGAAAGGGTTATTTCAAAAGTTTTTAAACTCGCGCTAGACAAACACAATTTTGACTTTACGCTGAAAGCTCCTATCACTAGGATTGTCTCATGTCAGGACACGTGTTTTCAAACCTACCTATTGAAAGGATCGATTGCAATCGCGGTCGCTAGGGCTTGTTCTGCAAAGGCTGGAATGTACTCGGCCATTCGGCTGTTTTTTGTATGTCCGTAAGCAGAAATTTTTCTGTTGCGCCACAGCGCAACAGGTATTTAATTTTGTTCTGATATAGTTTGTGCGCTATAGTGCGAAGTACGCTTTGTGTGTGCGGCTGTATGTTTTACTGTGTGTTTGCTGTGGATTTGTGTCTGCGAATCGTTCATCTTGGCCACTGTTAGAGACTGTGTGTTCGAGTGTTACACAGCGTGTCTGTCGTCTAGCTTGTATTTGTCGCCATGCACCATGCAGAGTTCACAGCACTTCTGATAAAATTAGCAGATTACTGTAGTGTCGGTCACGTGACACTCAGCCCGCCGGCCGTACGTAATACGCAGGCTGGGCTAATTTGCATATTGACATGCAGACAGTCTCCAGGCTGGCTGTCTGTCTGGGAGTTGAGTCGTCTGAGCTGTATTGTATTGTCTGGTGACTGCGTGTTGTGCACCCTGTTCGGTGCTACATAATAAACCGTGTTGACCTGTGTCTTAGTGCATTTCTTGTAGCGGCTGCATAGCCGAGTACCCAACTAGAAGTCGGCACCACGCCGATACCACAATTACGAAATCGAATGAGTTAATGCTTCATCAGAAGCTTACATAGTAGGCTGTGTACCAATTTTAAAAATCACTTCTCGAGCTTCTAAGCTCAGATCAGAGTGTAGTAATTATAGTTCTTATCAGCTTAATCTCTGGTACAAGAGTCACGTGCTCTTCAATATTAAATTGATTTTTGGACGTAGAATTGGAGCTCCAGCTTGATGGCCCCTGTCCACCGGTTCGCCCTGTATAGCAGTACCGCCGGGTCCGGCCCTCTTCCTGAAAGGAAAAAATTTTATGACGTCTCACATCTATTTCCACACTTGAGCAGTTTGGAATTATTTTAAGCTGTGCAACAGATATACGGAATAAGTTGTTTCCAATTAATTAATAGCAGTCTGCAATATTTAATGAATACATTTTGCAGCAAACTTTTGCTTGTTCCCATTAAGTTCTTTCAAATGAGAAATAGGGCTTAGAAGACTTAGGGGCTGTGGCGTAGTGGTTAGCATCTTCGACGTCAACCCAAGTGACTTGGGTTCGATTTACGGCGCCTCCATTTCTTTCTTTCTTTTGAAATTGGAACTTTTTCCGTTCAACAAAGTCCCACTCAACAAGTCTATTATTTAGATTCTAAAATGTTATGTATTGTCCTAGGAAACTGCGCGTATGCTAGTATTTGTTTTACCTAACTTACACTAAACTAGCACGTGCATGTAGCTCTTGGAATTGAGCAAACACTAATCTAGTCACAAGGGCGCGTCACCTCAAGGATTGTGTGCACATTTGGTCTAATATTTGTCAGGTTTATACTGGTCCCTAAGCTTTGCCCTTGTCCCTAAGCTTTGTTAATGTCTCTGTTTCATGGTGTTTTTGTCCTTGAAAAATGTCCCTAAGGTTTGAATTGCATGAACCTTAGTTTTGACTTGGACAATGGTTAATCGATTCACGATAAAAACTTTGGTTCAGGTGGGACAAAACGAAACAATGAAACACTATTACGGCCCATTGTAGTTTATATCAGCTTACACTTTAAAGTCTTTTTCAACTTCGTGTGTAAAACATGAAAACCTGTGAAAAGTTTCATTGACAGCATATTGCGTTTTCCAAATGACGTCCTAAGGTCGAAAGGTCATTTATTCCATAAGGATAAAAATCGATAAAATTGTGGGCATCGGGAAAAGTGAAAGGATAATCTAGAAAAAGTTTTATTCCCATCTCAGGACAAGGACCAGCTTCAGTTTAAGAAGTGCTTAAAGAGTATGAACCGGGTTTGAATCGTGAACTCACGTAACACTATGGTTAACATATGTAGTATAAGCCACGTATAAGCTTGAGCGAATAAGCCCGGCATACCGAAAGCGAATTTTAGTCCCAAAGTCTTCAATCTTCATTTTGATCTTCTTTGTGGTTTGATATACCTGTGAAATTTTTTGCAACTTGCTAACCTATACTAAAAACTGTTCTATTTAAGTCTCTTGTGCTTCGGACTAAAATTTCAGTCAGGTCAAATCAAGCATCATTTTATTGCAGGCGCAAAGTTTACATAGAAATCACAAAAACCTCGAAAATGAAACTGTCGCCTAATTGATGACAAGCAATCAGAACACCGACATAATTTATCTGGCTCAAATGCTATTAGTTTATTTATTTCAATAAATTGATTTCCTGTACCAAGATGCGACGTTCCTACCTTTCTAACGCTTATATGCAGTAAAAACGAAAAGTCATCACCTATTAAATATTTGAAACTCGATGAATTTCCCAACATCTACAAAAAGTTTAGAACGTTTAGTAAATAGTTGGTATAACAAATTGTTGGTTAGTTTTTACGTCAGACAACGTTTACTCAAAGCTAGCACAGCATAACACTTAGATTTTTAGCAGTTTTTTAACTAGAGTCACTAGAAAAGTTAGGTTGTATTTTGTTGAAAAAAAGTTAGCGAAGGTAAATATATACGTCATCAAAAATGTTCAGAGTGTCTTTTGAATGTAGCAATCAACTATTGTGTGTGCATTTTGAGTTTTAGGGAAATACTCGTTTGTTAAGGTAGTTTAATTCAAAAGTGAAAATGGAGTGCGATATTTGGGACTAAATTTGGTCGTGTCTTTTGCTGGTGACTTTGACTTGCAAAATTATCCAGTTAAAGCTGAATAAAACTAATAAAAAACAATGAAAAAACAGACAGTAAGATACTGGTCAGCATGCACAGTACGCGTTTATGTATCTAATGTTGAAAGTGATATGTAAATTAGGTAAAATTACTATACGATTAAAGTAGCGCTAGGCATCAAAACTCATGTTTGGCGCTCGGCTCATGCAAAAAGTAGCAACACCACATTAATTGCATATCAAAGAGACATCAAAAAACCTATTTACATTACAGTTCAGCACTTTAATGTGAATTTGTCAAATTTTCTGACCATGTCGAATTTCATATTCACACTAATTTTGGTTTTGACCTAGCTCAGCGAAACTTCAACCGATTTTGACGATCTTGGTACCAATAGAAAGATTATTTAAAAATCTAGAAGTGATTGATCTTTATTTCTGTTTTTGATTTTGCAAAACATCGATTTTTTAAAAAACAGCTGTGTTTCAGCGACTACAAAGAGTGCTGCGAGCCAAAATTTGAAAATCGAAAAAGTTTAACGTCTGCATTTACATTCTTTCTTTCATTGTGCACATTTTCGTAAGGTTTGCCCACGCGTTTTACTTTTTTAAAAATTAGACCTTTCCTAGGACTGCATATTTCCGTTGAAAAAGTTACCACAAGCCATACTAAGTTTTTTAAGAAATTAAATCAAAAATTTGACATTTTCGAAGATTTATCAGCTTTTTAGGTTTTTCATTTTTTATTTGATATTTTCACGGCTAAATAACTCAGCAAAGCTTCAACGTATTTTTATGTTTAATACATCAATTTAAAGCTAAGAAATCGCATATTTTAGTGATATGTGCAATCATTTTATATTGAAACAAAAATTTTTATGTTACGGCTTCAATTTGTCCAAAAATCTTTAAAAATGTTTTTTATCACAATATGCACATCCAATGAAAGCTCTTTTCATTCTGAACAACTTTTCTTCAAGGCATTATGGTCAAAAATGTCGCTGAAAAAAATTAAACGCCAGAGTAGGTTCCCCTGAGCGCCACCTTAAATAAAGAGCCGCGTCAGTATCAAGCAGCTAATCCTAACCCTTGAACAGGCCCCAAAGCTTCGAACGCTGAATTTCAGTAAGTTTAGCTTAACGCTTAAGGTAGCGCTCAGCAAAAAACGTCATGTTTGGCACCGTTTCATAGCGATACAACTTTAATAACACATCAAAGGGGTGCTAGAATTGTTTTAATATCTTTTGGCACCTTTATGGAAATGTAAATTTTATGACTGTCAACTTCATATTCATATCAATGCTATCTTTGACGCAGCTCAAGAAAACCTCAACTGATTTTGACGATCTTGGTGTCGATTAAAACAATTTTCATTAACTCTAGACGTCAAAGATGTAATATTTTATAAGATTGTAAAAGTTAAAACTGTAAGTTAAAACTTAAAAATCAGAATTTTTTGACGTCTACAAATATTTCTGTTTTGTCTTTCAATTTGCATAATTTCAACTCAATTCCGATCGGCAACAGAAACCTGGGTGAAAAAATTGTAGCCAAATTCGCTACGCAAACACGTCGCTCGTTTTTCTGAAAATTTCAATGGCGTGTTAATTCAAAAAATTATCGTTACCATATATACGATTGTTCAGGAAAACAAGTTCAACAAACAAGTTCTGAAGATTTTTCAGCATTTTTTATACTTTATTTTTTAATTGCTATTTTCGCAGCCAAATAGCTAAACAAAGATTCAATGTAGTTGCATCAAACATCAAATATCAAACAATTATAGCTCAGTTTCAATCAACTTTTCTGCCAAGAAAAGAAAGTTTCGCTGAAAATACGAAGCGCCAAAATCGGTCGTTCTGAGTGCCACCTTATTTAGTCTAGAACCTGAACAGATATGCACCAGGTTGCCAAAAAAGCCAGATTTGTATGCTAAACTTATGGTTTGTGTCTGGAAAATGTGGAAAATTAATTGCGCTCGCGTAGAGCAGCTCGTTTACTGACACTAAAAGTCATTAATTTACTGCCAAAGAGGTTAAACAATAAACTCTTCCAGCTAAAAAAGTTCCTTTTACACAGAACTAACTTTTTTTACTTCATATGCTATTAAACTTTGGGTGCTAGCCTCACGTGAAAAACTCAAAACTTGTTTACGTAAGCTTGGGTGTGAATTACTTGAAATTTCTGGTCAACTGATTTACTGTAAATTAAAGTTTTAGGAGTTTTCAGTAATTTAGTATGATTAGTTGCAAATTTTTGTGCTAAGAACATTTTTTAAAATTTGCTGTATATTTTTTAATTTTTTTTCTAAACTTAAGCGTTTTCTCCTTAAACAGTGCCAAAAAAACTACTTGGTCGAAAGAGCACACTTTTGTGCGATGAATAATGGGCTCAAGCACAGTTTGTACATGAAAAAGTAGACGAAACCGTTCTGTCGATGCTCCACAATAGCTGACCAAAAACTGCTCTTGTCCTTGTGTCTGTGCTCTCAGGACAAGCATAAGGCTCGATTCATTCTTACAGCCGTATGTCCGTTCCGCCGACAAAATGACAAAATAATGACGTCACATGCGCTGGCTGATCCACTGCACTAGGCTGCTAGTGACGTCATTCTGCCGGCTGAACGGACATACGGACGAAAGTATGAATCGAGCCTAAGGCACCGGAATAAGCACATCAGTTATTGTCATGGAGTTATAAGTTTAGGACTCGACCGTTACTGAAATTAATTAGATAACTAACTTTGATTCGATATTTATTCACAATTTTAGGGCCAAATTTAGTCCAACTGATTTAATTCTGTGCTGAAATGAGCTCAAATATTCACGACAGAATTTATTCTTTTAGGTAGTTGTATTCTATTTTCTCTTTCTCTGTATACTGAGCTAGAATTCTTGTGAGTATCTTGTCTACTTTATTTTTTCTGTTTGTTTCTTTTATAGTTTTCAACAGTTAATTTGATGTTTTGACAGACAACTAATTTTAAACATTTTAAAAAATATAACTTTTTGGTTTTTTGACGTTTGGTTTCAAAAACTGACAAGCGAACATTTAAAAAAATTCTGCTTAAAAGTTAGCTTGATGTTCTTAAAGTCTAATCTTTTGGTTTTGAAACTGCTTTATAGAAACTTTTTAGCCAAAACGCTTTATCGTATGCTTGCCTTTGTATTCATGGAATAAAAAATTAAACATTTATTTGCAAAAATTACCGTTTTCTGGACTTCTTTGTGTGTCATAGCTTAATTTTGGGTTTTTATCAAAGTTCTTAGATGAGCAGCGGTTATTTTCGCCTTAAGAGTTTTAGGGTCGATTCACACTTCCAGGCAGGAATATAAAAATGGCGGTAATTACAAATAGCCACAAAGATTTGAACTTAACGTTGAACTGGCCGAAAAAGCCGGCTCACAAAGTGTGACAATTGAAGTTTGGCAGAACTCTCAGTATCTACGTGGAATCCTGCAGAATGCTTAATATAACTCCGGGTCCGGGGATGATTAGGAAGGAATCGGTAGACATTCTGATCTGAAATCGAACGTTCAGTAAATGCCTAGCTTGTTACCAAATGAGCTAACCGATTCAACAATATTGAATTGCACATTACCTGTTATCGTAATATCAGAATAACTAGGTACTGTGAGCAGCATGCGGGACTTGAAAAATTTTTAACCAAAACTTATGGCCGCATTAATATTTCCTGTGGAATATTGACGATGTATGTGAATGAATACAAATTAGGGCCTGTAATGCTGTGGTGTTAGTAGTTCGTTTTCTCGTTGTAGACACGAGCGTCGTTCGATTTCCTTCTTTTTTTGGAATTAGAAAATTTAGTTTTTTATTGTCTCCCGTTTTTTTGGACTAGTAGACCAGCTGATGTAATCTGGTCTTCTTTCATTTTTCAGTAATTCCTAGACAAGTTTACGACCAAAAGTTGTGATAACATCGCAACAAAAAACCCGTTCAAAAATTTAGACTTTCAGCATGCATTCCAGGTTTATATTTAGGTTAATGCTTCATTTTTCTTGCGTTATGACTAAAAAATGAGTGGTTGCTTATAAGTGTTATCAAGAGTACATAATAGGAAGAGTATGATATATACTCTTCCTATTATGCCTTTGGGCGTGCGTCCAATGCAGAGGGCAAAATAGCCCGTTTATGTACGGTACCCCCCCCCCTCAAAACCGTACATAAACGGGCTATTTCGCGCTCCGCATTGGACGCACGCCCGTAGGCATAATAGGAAGAGTGTCATACTATTCCCATTATGTACTCTTGGTGTTATCAAACTGATTGAAGGTTGATCACTATATTCTAATACAAAATGACAAGCCTGGCTTAGAGATCTTGTTTCTAGCTATGGGATTTGATACTGCAAAACCAGTTGTAGGTAGGTAGCCAGTATCAAACGATGTAAATGATGTAAACTAGTCCAATGCTATACTGTGTTAAATAAGTACTGCCAGACAGTAGACTACCAATATCTACCAATATCTTGAACCAATCACCGATTGTAAGCCAGACATCACACAATAAGGACATGATAATTCAACTAATTCAGCCAGATATCAGATTGGCCAGCTTGTGAAGCACACATAACGTGTCGACGCACGGTTTTTTGCCACAAATAAGAAAAATGAAAAATAAAGGTTCGTTTTTCTTTTGATTTTAAAATAAGCGTCTAAATTTTTCACAATTTATAATTATTGCTGTGAGTACTTCACTGTTTACGCATAGTTTTACAGTTCAAATAGGTATTACTCCACAACCACTCTAGCAATTTGCACTAAATTTTGTGTGCATAAACTACAACATATGTTCTTTTAGTCTATGTAAACAAACTAAACAAATAAGTTGATAATTGTGACGAAAAAATCGAATGTGAATAGGTTTTTAAAACGTCATTTTTCCGACTTTGCAACCTGACTGCAAACAGTATGCTGCATCAATTTTGATGAAACTTTGCGAAAATACTTTCCTCAACATATATTTTCAAAATATATAAAGAACGATGTCGTATCTCTTTCTGAAAATGTTTTATAGTTACGCAAAATCGACTGCTTTCGCGACACTACCCCCTTAAGGACAAAACGACACAGACAAGGACAAAGACTAGTATAAACCGCGCTTCAGAATGTACAATCTTGTTTTTTGCAATTCTTCAAAAGTTTTGATTCCAACAAGTATAAACTATGGCTGAGGCTAGGTACTTCTGCGTTTTTAGCATTTTTCCTCTTTCAGGTAGCTAATCCAGCCCTTTTCAAGTGAAGTCAAAAGGATAACTTATGTAAAGCAATCAAGACAAAAATATGTTACTCAACAATGAATGAAATTCAAAGCTTCAATAATTCCTTATAAGTTAAGGAGACTCTATTTTTTGACGTTTGACGCCCTTTTAAATTTTCTGCTAAGTTGGCGTTTGTTTTTACCGAGACGACTCAACAAGAAAACAGCTTCTGCCTCTAATAGGTTTTTAAGGAAAAATTTTTTATAAGAGTGTGACACTATTATGTACTTTTGCTATCACGCTGTCAGTTTAAAATTTGGGTTAATGGGATTAGATTAACTGATTTCAGTATTTTTTCAAGCATCTGTACGTTACGTTTATGCAATTAACACAAAGGAATAACAGCGATTAATTTGAATCAGTCTTGTAATAATTCAGTGGCCCGGCTCACACTCACACACACTTACTTTTTACTTTTGGCTTTCAACTTAAGGAGCTTAACCACAGATTTCGGTTCATACAGAACGCACTTTACTTTAGTGTCCATCTACACAGTTTGTGATTTGCGAATTACGCTATGAGACTTACCTTTTTAAAAAATATATTTTATTATAAAAATTGGTCTACAATTCACTTTTTTTGTCATTATTGGAAAGACTTTGGAGCTTATCAGCAATGCATGTGTACAGAAATGTTACTTAAAATCATTTTATCCACAAAAAAACGGCCCCGTTTAATATTTCCTCTGGAATATTGACACTCAGGTGTCACAATGTAACAGACATATTGTTTCACAGAACTCAATAATATTTGTATTCTACTATGTATATTTTTTCTATATTAAAAAAACTAAGGTTCAGCCGGAACGAAAAATAGGTTTCGCACTTTACTATGAAAAGCCATAAAGTCGTGAACTTTTGATTTATCACATCTCAATTTTGGCCTTGGAGCATCTTTCAATTTAGCTAACTTGGAATTTTATTTTGAAACACTGAACTTTTTTGGTCTGTCATACAAATGAGAATGCTGTTGCTGATTTGGAGTTTATGAAAAATTTCTTTATTAATTTACTGGATCAGCAAAATTATTGATTAATTTATTATTTATTTATTTATTTAAGACTATTTAAGACTCTTCGTAGCAGCCGTTGTTTACAATTCAAACAAAGTAAAAATAGTTATAAAAAAAAAATATGGCTGATTTTCACCATAGCACTTTTAATTCATTTCTTGACAGGGTGTCACCAGTGCTAGAGTAATCGATACTGTAATCGTAATCGATACTGTAATCTTTTTGCAGCCTGAATTGGTATAAAATCACATTATTATATTTTTTATTTCAGCTAAACATTTTACCATGATATCCTGACATACCTGGGAGCAGTTAGCGGATTGCCCTATCTGACCTCATCTATCCAAATGATTAGCATTATTTAAAATGAAACCGATGATGATTCTACTATCCTAAATTACCCGATAGTTAATTAAATTAGTTAATTACTAATTATTAATTAATAATTATTAATTATGCACGCTTTTTTGGGACAAGAGGCCGTTCAAGAAAGCGGCCGGATGCTCAGAAGTCCGACACGACCGGACATCGAAAAACATTTTCGGGTTTTCAAAACTCGGCTACAACTGCTAAAACCATTACTGCCCTACGTCTTATTTTCACTAGTTGTCGCCATCGGCACCGTCGTAATCTGGGCTTGTGAGAGCAACTTCGGCCGCTCTTACGATCTAAGGGGTCACAGCCCCGACGTTTGCGTGGGGACGTATGGTGTTTGGGGCGCCTGCTTTTACACTTTATCCGCCTGTTCAACTATAGGTACGGACATTTTCGGAGGCAAGCATAAAGGCAGGCTTTGCTCAGTCGTGGTCTTAAGGCATATTCTAACTTATGTAATACGTGTAGAATGTATCGTTACGATGTTCTACTTTACTGAAATAGAACGTCTTAGACTGGTTTTGGTGTTAGACTGGCTTTCTGAACTCCGCAATTTGCAGCTTGCTAATAGCTTGCGGTTTTGAAGGCTTAAACACACGTTCAATATTTAGCCCTCTCAAGCATACATATAAATACATTTGTTCGTCATAAAAAATAAGGATGGATGGCACAAACAAGGTGGTTTTACGTATGTTTTCATATGATTAGCACACAATTTCATTACAAGATATCGCCTGATTCGTTACAAATTTAATATCGCCTGATTCGTTACAAATTTAGTAGATTTTCTTAAACCATGGTTTTAGCTCAGTTTAAATTGAAAACCGGCAGCACAGCAGGTCCCTGCACCTTTGTGAAGTCCACCCTAAGTCTTCTGCGAATTCAATTATCATTTTTGTTGCAGGTTTTGGCGTAGTCTTTCCGTGCACGGTGCCTGCCAAAGTGATCACCATCTTTCTAGCCATAGCGGGGATCCCCTTAATGTTGCTGATGCTAGGCGATATGGGCAAACGGATTTGTAATATACTGGTCTTTGCCTACACCCGAGCCGTCAAGGCCTGGAAACGACACCAGAAAAGAAGACTGAAAAAGAAATTAGAAAATAAAAATAGCGATCACACCATTATGTAAGCAAATGCCGTATCGATAGAGCTTTTTCATGAATAAATATTAACTGGATTAGACTAACTAGATTAACTTTATAACTCAATATAACATTAACTTAAATTCATAATTTGCAAGCAAATGCAGATGATACGGTGTAGTCGTGCTACGTATGTACTATGTAAGTTTTATGAACTTTCGTCAGGCTTATGTTGGGTTGCTAAAATGAACCTAGTTTATCTAATAAATCTGACATGCAGAGCGTTTAGCCGGCCCTAATTAGGAATAAATCGACCGAGCGTTTCGGGAATGAAAGAATTGCTTCTCTGTCAAACTGAATAGGCACTTTTCTGTGAAAGGTCCGCTCCCCCTAATCTTGTTGTCATAACCATTATCTCGTTATTGATTTTGCTAATGTCCACAGATTCCTTAAGCTGCTCTAATATGGTCAGCATTCTATATATGTGTCTACTTGTGTATGTACATTGTATACTTGTATACTATGTGTATAATGTGTATTGTATATACTTTGTATTTTTATGCTGTTTCAGAGACATCGATGGTACGTTTTTCAACATATCCGGGCTCAGGCACGTGGATTCCGACGTTACGCTGACCAACTACATTCCGTGCGAAAGGAACGGAATCGGGTATATTCCTATTTTTTTCTGAAATCACTATTCCATATTTTTTTTGAAATCGCATTTTTGCTGTGAACGTTTTCGTACCTCTTCGACTGTGTTTCATAAAACTACATGCGCTTCGTTTAGTTGGATACAAACGGAAAAAATAACAATATTTTGTCTTTCCAATTTTATTTTTTATCCAAAAAATTTTATTTTTTATCTGAAAAGTTTTATGAACAACTGTATATATTATATTGCACATGGCTATTTATATTACATAAATATTATCAGCAAAAATTATTGCTTTTTTGATGATTGTCATTGTCATTAAAGATTTTGATTAGTGTTATTTTTCCAATACTTCCGATTAATTAACTAATTCAAGATACTGGTAAAAAAACTGTGAAAAACACAAGACATGTTTAGTTTTTGCTGAAAATGATTTATATGTACATAAAAGAGTCTGCCGTCTGCACTTTGTGTTAAACACATTCGACAGCAACTATTTTTCTCTTGATTATAAAGTAAAATTGCTTATTTAAAGTTAAGTCGCCGTTACTCACTTACAATTATCAGTACTTCTGTAATGTGCTGTCGTGGTTTTCACCGTACTTGACTTCTTTTGTATGCTGTCTTGTGAACTATCAGGTATTGATCTATCTTGTGATCTTGATTGATTTCTTATAATTTTAGCAACGACGTGAAGGTTCTAAAACCTGTCAACTTAGATAAAGAAGAAAAAATGAGGTCCTTTTGTGCGCTATTTTTATGTTATGTTTTCTGTATTGTGGACTGCTTACTTTTTGTTATCTTTCTAAATTATATTTTTTGTTTGAATGTTTTAAAGCATAATAAATTGATATATGCACTGATTGCGATGTGCACAAACTTTTAGCTACCTAGGATTGCTAAAACGAATCTTATTTTAGCCTGAGTCTAAAACGTTCTGTTTGAATTATTAGCAGGCTCAGGAACATTAGATGACAAGAGAACCGTTTACGCAATGATCACGTTTTTTCTGGACTGAACTTTTTTATTGTAGTCTGAATAAGGAGTGAAGAATAGAAGATATGGAGCGATAAGCTTAAACTTAAACTAAAACTTAAAGACGGTAGCTGCCTTTCGTGATTTTTATACCTATAAACTTCATTAGCCAGATGTTAAAAAAAGTAAGGGCGTATGTTTGGTTTTTTAGACGTGGCAAAATAGTGCCAAATTTGAGCTCTTAATGGTAATCGTATTATACTGAATGCAAACTTTTGGAAAACCTTTTTTTCATATTTCAGGCTCCTTGACAAACTGGAACCCGACGAAGATGAAGTTTCAGAAGCTGAAGATCAAGACTTGCCACTTTCAATCGGGATCGGAATGATTTTTGTTTGTATATTCAGTTGTGCGGGCTATTTTTACGCAGTCGGTGTCGACAAATACTTTGGACATTCGATATATTATGCCTTTTTATTCTTATTGCTTGGTCATTACGATACGAGGCAGTTTCAATTTGCCATACCCACGTACATTGTGCTATTCGTGTGCTTTGCTGCAATTTCTACTACAATTAGCATCATATTGCATAATATTGACGCCCTTATGAAACGTGTACAGAATAAGATCAAGAAAGAAGTACAAGAACGATTACAAGCAGTCGCGGCGGGTGAAATAAGTGATGACAAAACTCCTGAAGAAATTATCGCCGAAATTATGGAACGGGAAGCCCCCGCTTGGATGAGAAGTATGGTTCCACAGTCGAAAATGAACACACTCGTGGAAACGTTTGAAAAAGAAGAAGCCAAAGTGGAACACGAAATAGCTGTGCAAGCATCGCTGAACGAAACTGATAAATCAAAGTGTAAATATCAAACTATCGGCGTGCAATGGCCACCGAAATGTGAAGACAAAGCCGTAGGGGCAAACGTGCAAACTCGAGAAAAAGACAGCCAATGTGAACTTATGAGCGAACGCCCCCCTGCAGATTGTACAGAGGTTTGCGTTCAGGTATCGCCCAAAACCATTTCGATTGGAACGCAGTTTTCTCCCCTTTTTGCAGCCATTGCGACCGATACCTCTACCTTAATCGGAAATAACGATGTGGCAATTCAAATGGAACCTTTGACTTCGGATGCCTTAACCCAGCATAATTCAGAGATGGTCGATTCAGCTATTAATTCTGATATCTTGGAACTTATGGATTTCAGTGCCCAATTTAGTCCCGAAACTTGCTGCAAAGCTCTAGACGCCATAACGATACCTACCGAAGACCAAATTGTGCAAACTTTTAGGGATGTCTGTCATCAATTTGCTGAAACAAATCGAGTAACCTTCGAAAACTCGGCAGTGCAGGCAACGGTTTCGACGAGCGAAGTTCTAGTCGGAGGGGACGCGCCACTTAATAAGGAAAACAAGGAAATCCAAGCCCTGCCAAACACGCGAACGGTCAAGTGTCAGTTTCCCAAACATGCCGAGCTCACTGTTGTTTCCCAGGGTAAAGGACCGTGGAGATTTTAAGTAGCTTAATCCAATTAATCTCATTAATCTATTTAATCTGATATTTAAATTTGTCTACTAAAGGTGGTAGTACTGTTTTGAATTGTTCTACAATACAGTACAGACCAAAATTACTTGCTACAGACTCCAGAGTCAAAGCGGAGTCGCAGTCACTTGATTCTGAAGTCAAAGTGTATAGCCACTATGTATGTAGTAGAAATTACTTGTCCGTATATAATATGTAGCAGGTATATATACACTTTGAATCCAGCATGAAGTGACTCCGACACCGCTTTGACTCTGGAGTCAGTGACAGTAGTTTTGGTCGGTACTGCATTTTTTCAAACTGTAATCAAGCGGCAGGTTTCTAATAGTTAATTTTGCCTTATTAACAGAACACAAAACTCAAGAAACGGAACTACCACCTTAAGCTTCTGTATAAACTCCTAATCTTGTTAACATAGTTAATCTGGTTAGATCTTGCTGTAACCAAAATTAAATTGGCTGAGAATTTGGGTTTTTCAACAATTAATTTTGGTGCTTTGTATTGTAATAACGCTTTTTGTCTTTCAATTAATTAATGTGCGTTTTCTAATCAATAAGGTCCGGTTCACTGCTTGCTGCTCGAACTAAAAAAGTGTTTCATTAACCCTTTAATGCCCAGAGTATCATTGGCTAGACAGCCTCATTCTGACACCTTCTAGCTTTTTGGACATTGCTCGAGCTACGTGCGTCGTAGAGAGATCGCGAAACCACCATTCGATAGAGAAATAAATGGTGAACAAAACATAATCGTCGATTAAGGGTCTAGGACGCACCGTTTTTGCGTTATAAGCGCTCAAAGTTGAGAATTTTTAAAAATTTGCGCCATCGCTCAGGCATAATATGTACCTCATCCTAGAGTATGAACACAGCAACTGTGCGCCTGCCGTAGTTGAATGCTAGAAATAAACTACATTATCCGCTGTATCTGATGCACATAAAGCAGATTGCCGGAGCTGTATTTAGATTTCGTAATGTGGCCTCAAAGAAAATACTACTTTTGCGATGAAAAAAAGTCAAATTTGCACATTGCTTAAATGAGCACAGGCTTCGCTGTGTGGCAGTAGGACTAAAAATTGCCGGCCTAATGCGAAGACCTACAATTCCCCATAAAAACAGCTAAAAGATCTTGTCACTAGAATAGACTAGTCAAGCTGCATAGCCCTAGATATGATAGTTCATCGTGGGGTATCTCCCATGATCTTTTGGGCATGATAGGGTTAAGAGCTGCAATTTGGCTGAGGGTATTTACAGTTGTACTTCTTGACGTATTTTTTATCTATTCACGGAAAATTCCTTTGGTGAAACTTGAACTTCCACGATAGACCAGAGATTAAGCACATGGTTTTAGAAAATTTACGAAATTCGTAACGAATAGGCGATAAATCGTAATGAAATTATGTGCAAATCATATGAAAACGTACGTAAAACCATGGTTTTTAAAAACCACCGTGGTGAAATCCACCCATTGAGTTTTACATAGGTTTAAGGCATTTTTTAGCGTTTTAACAACTGAAGTAAATTGTTTTTTTTACAACGACTCCAGCTACATATTATCATCCTAGAGCAAGAAAACTTTATTAATTAAAAGCTTTATAAGTTTCTTGTTTTAATTTCGGCGCACTAGACTTTTTTATACTAAATTTGAGTTCGAAATATTTCATATTTTTTAAGTAAAAACAGTTTATAGCTGTTGCAGAGAATATACGTTCAGTTGCTTAAGACTGTACGTTTTGGCTTGTAAATTTCCACCCATAGCGAAAGTCATAAAAATTTAAATTTATCAATCAAGTTAAATTATTTAAAAATAAGGCCTTAGGGTATGTAATGGTGATGCTTAGTTCTAAGTTATGAGTACTCTGAACCATACATTAACACGGGGACATATTTTGGGGGGGTCGTGTACCAAAATTTTGACTGCCCTTGTACCAAGTCTGACAAAAAGGACCATGTTTTAGCGAAAAAATTAACTATTTTTACAATTTTTGGTTAAAACACCGTCTTTTAGTGTAAAAATTTGCGATTTTCGAAAAATTTGGCCAAAAATTAGGTAAAAATTGCCTTATTTTGGCAAAAATGACTATATATATTTAAGAGCCCAGTTTACACAAATTTTGCTTGCCCTTGTACTTTGGCTCTGGTTTTTCTTGCCCTTTTACCACAATCAAAAATCTGGGGGGGTTCCGGACCCCCCCCCCAGACCCCCCCCCGTGTTAAAGTGCTTTGAACCGGATCTTGATTTTTGTTAACGCACTGACACCGATTTTGTAGATGTAAACTAAAGAGACTACAAATCTATGTCGCTAGCCTTTGTCAACTAATATGCTCAACTGCGATGTAAACTACTTTTTGTGCTAAAAACCCTTTGTTTGTCTCTGTCTTTCTGTGTTGTCTGTTGTCTGTTTTAAACAGCAGTGCCGACCAAAATTACTTGCTACAGACTCCGAAGTCGACGGGAAGATAAGTTATATATTTTGTCTCCGGAATCAAGTGACTCCGACTTCGCTTTGACTCCAGAATCTGTAGCAAATATTTTTGGTTTTTTTCAAGTTCGAAGTCAAGTCTAGTAACCGCAATGTATCATAGTTTAGTAAGGCAACGTGGTAGCTAGTCTAAACACTGAAATTTTAAACAATTAAAATGCTGTGAGCATATTTCAGTGTAGTGGAGTTTAAAAAATACAGATTATTTACGCCTAATAGATCTGTTTGAAAAACTGGTTTAAAACGAAAACTGCGAAACCACAATTACCACTTCAATGAAATTGGGCGAATACTTCATGGTAGTTCAGAAGTGTTCGTAGTTGTACGTGTCCGACTAGTAGAGTTGAAAAAATCAAAATCAGATCTCAAAATCAAACTTTCGACACGACATAAAGTCATTGTTACAAGGAAAATTCACAATCAAAACTTTTTTCCACAGTGGCTTATGAACAAATTCTTATAGACCAGTTCCTACGGGCAATGTTTTATTGTTGAAAAAAGGATCACGCCGGAAAAAAAGGTAAGGGTTTCAAACAAAAACACAAGAATACTCCCTAATCGCTTGCATCGGCGTCGAGAATGCTAACCACTAAATTCTGCAGCCTCCAAGTCTCTAATGCTCACTTACAGCAGTCTTTTTTCTCCCTTCTACATAACATCGTGGCGACCCCGTAATGACGCTTGGTGGATACGCATGCTCCAGTGGCGAAGCTGATGCCGCATAGGCCTAGTTTAATTATACTTGCATACTAAAACGAACTACACAACCAATTGTGAGAGTCAACAGAACAGAATCAGTAACATAATCATCAACAGAATCCTGGGTTTTAACCGGCTCACCCTGAACTGAGAACCAACCAACAGAGAATAACTATGTTCCCTACAGAATTTATATTATACAGCACATAGCAAGAGTACGGGAATGTTGAAGCAATCTCAATCTATGGAAGGGGAATCCTAATTTTCCAAGGTCGAAGACGGTTCGGAAATGAAAAAGAAGGTTGTTCCGTCGATGTTTATAATATTAGCCTAGTCGACACAATAATATTAGGGTAACCGCACCGCACGGAATCAATATCACTAATGTACTTAGTATGAAAAGACCGTATGGGTGTCTAGTTGAGCAAGTACCAATTTTTACCAGAAAAAAGGTTTTTAAATCTACCATAAGCAATACATGCAAAAACGTTGGCAAACATATCGCTCTTGAGTAATTCATATTAAGTTAAATCAGCTAGTCTGTTTTTAAATAAAGGACTAGGACAAAAAAGTCAACCGATTTTTATTCAAGTTAAAGGTAAAGTAAGTCCTTTCAAAGGACCATTAGTTTGTCTTGGATAATGACAAGTGTCTTTGTGTTTTGTCCGTTGTCTCTTGCACACTAACTTGCTAATTTTCACCTCTAGAGTTAAAATTAGTGGCATTGGGCTAGATTTCTACCAAAAATAGAAAACAAAAAAACTAAAATAAACTAAATAATAAACTGCAGATTGTAATGGATCTATAAAAGTTTTTATTTCTGTTCTGGGAATTGGATTCAGTAAGCCAATTATGCAAACTTTTTCATACAAAATCAAACAAATGACTAGAAAAAATTTTCAGCAATATCAACATTTGTCAAATATCAAGAACACCTGAGTCTGAGCCGGTAGTTGTGACTAAACAGGGCTATTGCTAGTTATAGCAGAATATTGCACTTATGTTTTGAGTAGCAAAGGCTGCTATTGATTGCCACTTTTTCACAGCTCATTTAATTCGCATGCAAGATTCAAGATAAACAAGTAAATAAAAACTAAAGGTTAATTGAAAAATACGGGACCCTGAGACAAAATAAAACGATTTCATTACGAGAAGAACGAATTGCAAGCATCAAGAGTACAGCAAGCATTCACAAAAATCACGCCACCTGTTTTGTCTCAGGTTTCAGCAATTTGTGGTCAAACCTTAGTTGAACGATAGATTGCCAGGTACAGAAAATTTTTGCTGCCACTTTGAATTTTTTTTCATTTTCTATTAGCTGCAACAAATGAAATACTTCAATTTGATTGGAACACTAGGTTCATCAAATTTAAATAATTAACGCATCAGAACGAATGAGAATGGATATAAGATTTAACATTATTAATCATAATTCCATCAAAATAACAATGGCAATTAAGAACAATAATTAATTAGTAATTTTGTTTTTATTCATATTTAGCCATTTTTGTTTCAGAATGGACTACTCGCACAGAGAGCAGCAAGAAATATTAAATGATCACAGAAGAACCACCAGTGAAATGCTAAAGTATCGCGTTGTGTTCATCAAATATTTGTGATAATCCCCACTTAAAGATCTGCCCCCAAAATCTCCCCTTTATTGGCCCAAAAAAGCCAGGAAACAATAAGAATAACTTTTATTGGGTACGATTCATCAAGATCATCCTTGCTAAGCTGGATTTTAAGTCTTTTTGTTTGAGGCTTCAAACTCACAACTGAAAACATAACCCATGCTAAGGTGTTTACATAAAGTATACTAACAGGATTAGATTAACTAGATTATTTTCAATAACGCAACATAAGATTGACGAAAGTTTATAGAAATTTGTATGTATGACTAAGTTCTATCATCTGCCTTCACATTAAGTTTTTGTTTAATTTAAGTTAATTCTACGTTGAATTATAAAGTTAATCTAGTTAATCTAATTCAGTTAATATTATTTTGTAAATAACGCCCTAAGAAAAAAAAACATATTTTTATCCCAGGCTAACAAAAATTGATTTTAAAGATAGTTTTGCTAAAAGATTTATATAGTCCCAAATGAAAATGGATGTACATAGCTGCGCTTAATGTCTAAATTGTGTTCGAAACTCATACTTGATGACTCGGGATATTTCTGCATTGTATCGAGTGTTGTATATCTGTTTCTGCGAAATGTTAACAGTAATAGTTAAGCGTATTTTTATTGTTGTGAAAGCTTCACAATGGCTGAAAAAGCTTCACTATTTTTTATTTTGCTCAACTAAGTACACTGAAGGTGAATTTTACAAAGGTAGTTAAAAAACCATGGTTTTAGGTACATTTTCATATGATTAGTACCAAGGGCCTATTCCTTTACCGGATTAAACGGACTGGACTTATTTTAGTCCGAGGTTTTGGAATGGCAAGTCGGACTAAACGGTTTAAAATAAGTCAGCGGCTTAATTTTAGTCCGAACCCATTCCTAAACTACCACCGGATTAAACTTTTTAGTCCGATCTCATTCCTAAGTAGTATATAGGGGGCATCTGACGCCTTTTTGGGTAGGCAGGAGCCAAGGAGCCTATCTTTAACGTGTAAAATCCTGCGAAAATCCCCCGAGGAGCCTATCTTTAACGTGTAAGCTCCAGTCGGGCTCCAGTCTAGCTAATTGGGTGGGCAGGAGCCACCAGTTTTATAAAATTTTCAATTTAAATTTTTTAATTTAAATTTTTCAATTTTTAATAAAATTTTAATTCACGTATTTTTCAATTTTTTTTAATATTAAATTAAACAAGCATATTATTAATATTAAAATAATTTTTATTTTTGTTTTTTATAAATTACGTAATGCGGTAGCAATATACACGTGCATGCCCGCAGGCGTTTAAACTAATGCCAACTAGTGGCTGAAAACTAGTTAGGTAGGTTACTGTAGTATTACGTATTTTAGGTAAATTAGCTGTAGTTCAGCGATTACTTGCCCGATCAACCCAATCAATAGCTCATTTTGTGGCTTATTATTAGGGCTACAAGGTGATATAAAAAACTAAGCTGAAATATTACCTGGTAGTTAGCTATAGCTACGTTTAGGTACCTTATTGGAAGTTTTCGGTTAAAAACATACCGCACATTTTACGGGCATGGAAGATTTCTCAGCAATTACTCAATCGATTTACGTGATCAATACGTCATTACGTAGCCTATCAAAAGTAGTACAAGGTGAAATAAAAAACTAAGCTCAATTTCTACTGTATCAGTAGTAATGATTGTTTTAGTACAACCCCTTCATTTTTCCAAACACGCTTATTTACAGCGTGGTTAAAAACGTACCGCACATTTCACGGGCATGGACCATTACTTAGCCGTTATACAGCCTAACTAGTCAATCAATATGTCATTGTGTAGCCTATCATCCGTACTACAAGTTGACATAAAAAATCTAGGCTAAACTCCTACATTAATGGCAAGCATACCTAGTTTAGTAAACCAAGTGTAAGTTTTTGGGTAAAAACATACCGCACATTTTACGGGCATGGACAATTACTTAGCCGTTATGGCACCGATCAACCTAAGCAGTACGTCATTGTGTAGGTTATCATTAGTAGTACAAGGTCATATCAAATGCTAAGCTCAATTCCTACGATATCAGCAGTAATGACTATTTTAGTACAATCATCTCATTTTTTCAA
>JASANF010013396.1:0-17063 GCA_030248245.1 Trissonchulus sp. WLG1_4
CTAAAATTATTCACAATATAAACTATATTTGGATTGTTTTAAACAATGAAAATGATAAATTAAAAGTCGATGCTCAAAATCAATAATTTAGCACGAAAACAACAATTATCAAATATACTATACGCAAAATATATTATACTAAACTTAAGTTGAACCAGTTCGTGGATTTGTTACCAAATTACAATTTCTGTCCACTAATTCACTAAAAACCAATACTAACAAATCAGACTACTAAAATACTACTGTTCAATACAAAATCAGAAAAAAAAATAGGAAGTAAACTTGACCAAAACTTAGCCAGTTGAATGCTGAAAAGCAGGTATATATAATCTGAAACACTAGAAAGTAAAGCACAACTAACAATTTCGACAGTATATACCCGTGTTTTGCTAATAAAGCTGCAAAAACAACGTACGAATGAGTAGTATACAAAATTTTCAAATGTATTTTGACAATTCAAATTGAAAAACCAGAAATATATATGTAGAAATTTGTAACTTCAGCAAGTTGCAGACAAAACGCTATTTCGGCCAATATTTCGCTGAAAATCTGGAAATTTTTCCAGAAAAATAGACTAGAACAGGGGGGTAGGGTGTATTTGATGATAGAATAGGGGGGAGTTACCAAAAATTGCAATTCAAAACAAAAATTTCAAAAATTCAAAAATTATATACGTACGTGTTGCTCAAAATGGTGTCCTCCAACAGTGTAACTTGAAATGTTTTTCAGGAGAAATTAGACTAAAATCGGTCAAAAATTTCACGGAAAATGTGTTTTCTAGGGTTTTCACTACCGTAGATTCCGATTCTAGCACTAGAATTTACTTTTAATCGCTAAATTTTGCAGCAGACCCCTCTCGAAAAATCACAGTTCAGGCTTAGGCTTAGGCTTAGGGGGGGGGAAGAAATTCGTCTGAAAAATCAAAATTTCGGGGTCGGGAGCGGTCAAAACTTGCTCCCCTTCTTACACTCTACTCCCCTGACAAAATTCCGTAAAATTTCCGTTAAAATCTACAAAAATCAAATAACACTAAAATTATATAAAATAAACAAACTTACAGTTCCACTGTGTACTCCACTGAAATTTTCCCCAAATTTGCCCAAATTTTCACAGAAAAACCAGTATTTATACTTGTGCAGAGGGGGGGGGGGGCGTGAGATTGTGCAATTGGTTCCACTGACCGGGTTTTCAACCGGTTATAAATACAAAATTCAGTAAATTTTAAATAAAAATTTTTAAAATTTGGGCACACGTCGAGGCGTCTTAGGTGCTCCAAAGCCTAGTTCACGGTCGCCACTTTGTTATACTGCGGCCCCCGGTCTTATATCATCCGCGTGAGCTGGCGGGCTAATCTCAGGAATCGTGACCGGTGCCTATCTGTGCCGGAGAGCGCGCAGTAATAACAACTTGACGCTGAGAGCGTCGAACTACACGTCTAGAACTCGCTCAGTAACAGGTTCGGGAGCACTCTAACTATTACCCCTACGGGCCCTATTAACACAAACACAGAGACCAAATATAGCACCAGTACACGCGAACACAAAGCTAAAAATAAGGCTTTATTTACGAGCCTCCAAACATACAAAAGTTATACAGCGGAACCAATTGTTCAATACAGCGTGAAATACAACAAATACTAGTAGAATTTACTCGGATACGGTAGTCCTAGCTCCGGAGCGTCGGTCTGCTAAACTCACAGTTATTTCCCATAAAAATCTATAATTTCCCCCGATGATTTGAACCCCGACCGACGTCCGCCATCTTCCTTAAGCCAACCAACTAGCTTGCATTGCACTTTTATCAATACCAATTCAAACTTTCCATTTCACACTCAGAATAAGTTTTCCCTTTTAGAGCATAACTCGAAACGTAAACAGAATGTAATTAAAATACCTTTTTAGACTGAATTTAGGTTCTTGAAGTAACGACTAAATGTGTAGCTTCTAGGCTTAGTTGCGCGCTCGTTACTATGGCACCTAAACGCGAATATAAACTCAATGCCAAATGGATAACAAAATGGCTAGGTCAACAAGGGTGGGACCCTGAATATACAACACAAGAAAGTTTTGTGAGGTGTAGTTCTGCTTTGTGTGACTTCGCAGTTCACTTACCTAATTTGGTAAGTAAGTTTCGAATCAACAGTTTTTAATGCTGTTTGTCTTGACAGGTTGCAAACTTAATGATTCTGGCATACATATTTGATACTTATAAGCAACATATGAATAAACTCTAAGCGGCGAAAAACTGTTAGTCGACATTCATGACCTAAATATAGTTTTTGACAATTTATGATGAACCATAGCGATTTAAAAAACAAATTTTTTAGTGGTGTTTAACTGAAAATTAGAAGCTTGGTGTTCAGAGTCTTCACATATGTCATTTTTTGTTGACATGTTGAATTTTACACTTTATAGTTTGCTTTCAGTAAAAGTAAAACCATCAAGCTGTGCAACGAAAAACTACGTAACTTTCTAGTTTGCTATCTTTCATATGAATTTCTTGTTACGCTAAACATTATATCCGGTCAAATTTTACACTAAAGCCCCTCAGGACGACATATTTCGCAAACTTATAAACATAGAAAACACAATAAACAAGAAAAATAAACTCACGGTTTGCAAGACTTTGCCTAAAAAATAATGAGCGGACTAGGAACAGAAAAGCAGTGTTTAAATAAATCTAAAACAGCTCATATTTATTTAGTAATCTTATAATTAAAGTTCCTTATGTGCTACTGACGTACTAATTTGATTTTTAGTTACATACCCTTTTGACTCTTAAAGATTACTTTTTAATTAGCGATTAGCTGCTGCAGAGAGTTTTGACAAAACGGTAATAAACATGCGTTGATGTAAATGGCACTTTACTAAAAGCTAACGCCTCTTTACGGTTTGCGCGTTTACTTGCTAGGCAAACAAATTTACAGTTGTCACATGTACAAGCGCCATAAAACCATATACTTTTATTGATTAACCTGAGTGTTACCAATAAAATCGAAATAACTAAAATAGTTAATCTTAGTTTTTTTAACGTAAAACTGATTGGATATTCACTCGAAGCTACAGAAAATTAAAGAGTTTAATGAGTTCGTTCGTTCGTTGAAATTGTTAATTTTTCAACGACGAACATTTGTTTTTTCAACGACGAGCATTTTCAACGACGGATATTTGTTTTTCAACGACGAACATTTGTTTGTCAACGACGAACATTTGTTTTTCAACGACGAACATTTGTCCGTGTTATGTTCGTCGTTGAAAATGTTTCGATCAATCCAAAATTTTCAACGACGAACATTTTCAACGACGAACATTTTCAACGACGAACATTTTGCTTCAATAAATCGGTCCCTGGTCAAGCTTAAAGCTAAAATTCACAATAATGTAACAAAAACACAGAACAAACAAGGAATAAACTCACTGTTTGCCAAACTTTGCCTTACAAATAATCTGGGGAACTCAGAACTGAGATGCAGTACTTGAACAAATCTAAAACAGCGGATATTTATTTATGTAGCAGTCCTATAATTAAAGTACCGTAAGTGTTACAGACGTACTTTTCTTGCAATTAATGAGTAAGCAGGTTTTAATCTGCGAATGCCTGCTGCAGAGAGTTTTAACAAAAAACTAAAGCATGGGCTGTCGTACATGGCACAATCCTCAAAAACTTTACGCAGTTTATTTGCTCGGCTGACAAATTGTTGTTGTCTTGCAAACCCAACCAACATTACTTGTTACAAACTCCGAAGTCAAAAAGGTGTCGGAGTCACTTGATTTCGGAGTCAACTCAACTGTAGCTATGTGTAATAAAACAGAAATAACGAGCCCCCTGATTGATACCTACGAGGTTACATAAGAATTGTGCGCAGCTGCAAAAAAGTGAGCTACTGTGCGAAGTATGAGCCCCAGTTCGCAGTGTCCCGAGCCAAAGCAAGGTATAAACTAAGTACAAAAAAAAGCTGATAATGAATCCGCAATAATGTCCTAAACCAGTGTCTTCCACGTGTCCCCTTATTAACTCCTTTATAATTGAAGCCGATTGTGGTAGTAATTGTCTGTTTGTCCATTGTCCGTAATGATTGTCCTTATCGCAATTTATCCGTATTGCCTGATTGTCGTCAATAATTAGTGGTAATTAAGGAAGGATCTGCTACCCCCCCTAGGAGTAAGTGAAAAGCCTGAAAGTTGTTTACAAACAATGGGCAAAGTCCACTGAAAGCAGCAAAATAAAATGTAATGAGCTAAGTTTATTAGTTAACAACTCAGTAATTAATAGCTTTTGAGAAATTAAGTAAAAAATAAGCCTACGAAATTGCAAGTTGATAGTTTAATGAAAGCAGAAGTTATTAAAAGCTGAAGAAGCAAGCAAGAAAAGTGAGCCAAAATGAGCATAAAAGAGCTGTGTGTAATTTGGTATATGTTGTTATTTGGGTGTGTTAAGTAATTTATTTATCGTTTTCATTGTTGTTTTCAAATTAGCAATTTTTGGGACTTTTTGTTATTGTTAATGTTTTTTGTGTTTTTGATGTGTTAATGTAATGTGTTTTTGAAGGGTATAAGAGAGTGACGGAAATTGAAGTTTTTGGAAAAAACTCGTATTTCCTTGACAGATTACGCAAGGAAGTGGAAAAAGGTTATGTCGGGTCCGCAGCCCGGATATCTTGTTATAATTACATCATATTCTAGACTTAGTAATGCCGAAGTTAAGTAACTAGTTTACGTAATTTTTAATAATTAATTGTTTACATTTGTTCATGTTTTGTAGTTTCTCCTTCATTCATTCCTTCCTGTTTAACGTTTCCTCCAAAAAAGTTGGCAAAAAATCATAGCAGGAATTAAGTTAGGTAAAATACTCTGTTTCAGAGATAAAAACGGGTCGCTAATATTTATTTGATTTATTTATAATCAAACCCGACCCGTCCCGTATCCGTTTCTGAGTTGCATTTGTTTCTCCGCTTGGAAGACAAAGGTTGTATGCTTCAACTCAAAATGCTATGCAAAATATATTCTCAACAAAAGAAAAAATAGATAAAACTGAATCTAAGCTTGTTTTAGATTACTAATTTTAGAATATTTATAATCAAAAAACTTGACCCGACGTGATTATTTTGACCCGAAAAAGTTTCGGGTTGCGGGACTTCCCCCCAAACCAATCCAACCCGAAAGTTGACCTGATTCGTTGTCATCTCTGATCAGTTTGCAAAGGTGCGATGGCCAGCAACCTTCGATCACCTTAGTTTGCAATAGTAGGTGACCAGACCTAGCCGTAGGGACTTATCGTGGGTCAGTTTGTGAGTGCTGTGTCGACATATAATAAACATATAACCAGCTAGACGTGTGTTTTGTCCTGTAGCCTCAGAGTCTAGATTCAGCTAAGTACCTCTCTGTCACATTACATGTCAATGTACATTGAGTCAAAATATCAGATCAAAATTTGTCAAGAACGCAGCCCATGATTAGTTTTAGACAAAAAAAGAGTGGGGAAGGAGGCCAGGTGACCAGGCCAAGACAGCAGAACAGTAGTAGCGCGACAGTACCTTGTGCTCTGAAGTTCTAAATATTGTGTCTAAAGCCAGAGGATACCAATTTATTAAGACCTACATCGCAGTCCACAAGTTTTGTAGGCCCTGTTTCTCATTTACAACAATTGTACAGACATCGAACAGTCCACGGCTGTATGTATTCTTGCGTTTAGGGACTTTTCAGTGCACTTATTTGAGACTTATTCAGTGACTTTATTTTGAGATGTCAGTTTAAAATTTGCAGTTCGTTTAATCCCGTGTCAAGCAAAACGGCCAATAGTAATTCGGGTCAAAATTTGCCGTGAAGCTCCTCATGCTTATTTATAAGGGACGACATATTTTGCAAAGTTATACAATATAAACACACAAGAAATAAACTCACAGTTTGCAAAATTGTGCTTTACAAATAATCAAGAAACTAAGAACTTAAAGACAGTGTTTAAATAAATCTCGAACAGCGGATATTTATTTAGCAATCATGCAATTAAAGTACCGTAAGTGTTTTAGACGTACAAAACGTTTACATGATGTTTTGTTACTTTTTTTAAAATTAATGAGCAGTTTTTGATCAACGAATGTCTGCTGCAGAGGTTTTCGACAAAAAGCTAAAGCATGCGTACTCGCAAATTGCACATTTACTAAAAGCTTTGCTGGGCAAACAAGTATTGTAGACTAGTCATGCAATTGCAGTAAAACAGTTTCCTACTTGATTGAACGACAAACTCAAAGCATATCCTACAAAATCAAGCTCCCGAATCATAATCTGCTTATTGCTTAGACGTGACAAAATACAATTTACTGGACTGTAATAATGAGTAATAAAACAATTGATTAAAATTTTCGTAAAACTACCGTTTTGCACTTACAACTTCTTAGATATGATTTTTGAGTAAACGTAGAACATGTTCATGGCTTGCTTATTTTTAGTGTAATCCATAATCCATAAATGGCTTCGTAGTAATCGGATTCTTTGTAATTAAAATGAGCAAGCTTATCAATTTCTAAAGTGCCGAATAGAACTGTCGTTAGAGAACTTGAAGTCAATTGGAATAAAAAAAACAACAAAGGCATCGGTAAGCTTAAAAACAGAGTGCTTTACAAGCAAAAGAAACGAGGGTGCATTGAAGCTGTTGTAATGTTTTAAGCTTGATTGCACTACAGTTATTGCTTATGATTGTTTGATTAATTTAGTTAAGTAAGAGCAAAAAGCTAAACAAATCAAATTACTGCCTGCATAAAATCCTTTACGGACATACTATGCTATATAGCCAACAGGTATGGAAAAAAACTTAACAAAACAAAACAAACGCATAAAATTACAATTATGGTGTGATAGTTTGCACTAAAAGAATAAAATATTTGCTTCAATGGATTATTATGTCAAGTATTCAGCTCAAACAAAGGATAATTAGAGGAACGCTTCCTAAAAGCTAGGTGCACAAATTTTGCGATTTGCTTTAAAACTACAGTATCATTAGAACATAAAAAGCGACTAGTTGATGCGTTGAGTCTTAACTTTTACAACTAGTCGGGTAAATGTACAGCACAGGGGTGGACGCGGGTCGGAATTTTCGACCCGCGACCCAACCCAACCCGCGGCTTGAAACTCGTGGGTACTGCGACCCAACCCGCGCCGCAAAACCCGACCCGCGACCCACTTTGACTCAACACTCCATAGACATACCCTACCTGATACTTAAGTGTTTTTTGTATAATTCCAATTTGCACAGTGCACATCTGTATCTACATCGTTTGCATTGCTACATATGTACCTTAAACGAATGGTACTATTACACGGTACTCAAATTTTTGTAAATTGGAGGCCGACATGACATACTGACATAACGTTTCAGGTTTCGCGGGTCGGAAAAAAATTTGTCGACCCACGCAGCCTGAAGTGGGTACCCGCGGGTCAACCCACGGCTCAAACTTTTCGACCCAACCCAACCCAACACGCGGGTACCCGCGGGTACCCGCGACCCGCGGCCACCCCTGGTACAGCATGCTAAATACTGCAATCTAAGAAAATGAGGCTCGGATTGCACTGCTCCTGACTTACATAGTCTATAAACGCGTTCACTTCTAGGTAATCTGTGTGTAATCCTTCTGTCCCATCTGCCCCTTTCATTTTCGAGATCATGTGAGATCTTTTTGCTTTGAAATTCTACGTTTACTGAGAAACTAGTCCAATGCTATACTGTGTTAAATAATTACTTCTAGAAACTAAACTACCAATATCTACCAATATTTTGAACCAATCACCAACTGTAAGCCAGCCATCACACAATAGGGACATAAATGTTCAAAAAAATCAGGCCAGATATCAGATTGGCCAGCTTGTGAAGTACACATAACGTGTGGACGCACAATTTTTTGCCACAAATAAGAAAATAGAAAATTGAAGGTACGTTTTTTTTATTTTAAAATACGCGTCCAGTTTTTTCGCAATTTATCAATATTGCTATGGGTACTTCACAGTTTCCGCCCAGTTTCACAGTTCAAACAAGTATTACTCCGCAACCACTCAAGCAATTTGCACTAAATTTTGTGTGCATAAACTAGAGCATATGTACTTTTAGTCTGTGTGAAGAATCTAAACAAAAAATTGTGACGAAATTATCGAATGTGAATAGGTTTTCAAAACGTCATTTTTCCAACTTTGCGACTTCACTGCTAACTGTATGATGCATCAATTCTGCTGAAACTTGGCGAAGTTATTTGCCTTAACACATGTATATTTTCAGAATGTATCAAAAACAATATCTTATCTTTTACTGAAAACGTTTTACAGTCGCGCAAAATCGACTGCTTTCGCGGCACTTTTAATAAACAGCAGGCAAAAACAGTTCTATTTACTGCAAATAACTGCTTGCGATTTAAAGCTGAAAATGTTGAGTTATTGATGCCAATTAGGAAAAGTACCTGAACACGCAACTACCCCCTTAAGTAAGTATGTAAATATTGTTTGCAATACTGACTAGATAAGATAGTATTCCATTTTAAAATTAAGTTTAAATTTAACGTATAAGTCTGGGTAATGAACTGAACTGGGTAATTGTTGAAATTCGTCTGATAAATCAGAAATTGTTGTTGCTGAATTTGTTGTAATTTTGTTCGAGCATCGCTGATAAAATTTTCAGGGTCATCTACCTTTTGAGTTAACCAGAACTCAAAATTTGATTTCTTCTGTGTCTGACTGTATTTGTTGTTGTTTTACTGTTTTGTGTACTTTTTTGTACTGTTTTTTACAACTCGGCCTTTTATATGCTTCCTAGAGCTTAAGTGCAAGAGCATTTTACCACTGGCAAGAAACAGGGAAATTTTCCGTATTTTATTTTCCGTATGTTCCAAAACAACATGTCAACGTCCCAACAGTACAAAATAAGACAAGCATAGAACATTTATTTTTGGACAATGCATTTGGTTTAGTCTACTTTGTTTTTTATCTTGCTGGCAACAGAAAAGACAGCAACAGAAATATTCCTTCGACCACAGATATGACAGATGCACCCAAAGTGATACCCAGAAAAGCCCCAACGCTGCTGACTAGCTGTGTCAACTAAAACAATGATGACAAAAGTAGCTCATTACCTCGCCGCTTTAAAATCTGATCTGCATTTACTCCAAAGTTAAAAATAGACACTGAACTAAATGACAAAGTCGTGGGATAGTTATGGTCTCATTTGTGAACTAAAAACACCGACGATACTCGATTAATAGTAGTATGTATAGTTTCGTTAATACGGTATATATTTTTAATTAGAAGGTTAGCAATGAGAGTTTACGCATAACTTTCAAATCAGTGACTCCGGAATCAGGGTGTCGTTTCAGATTCAGTTTAAAGTTATGTATAAACTTCAAACTACTCATCAAATGCTAAATGTGGGTGTCACTTTTTCTCATAAATTTAGGCGAACGTCAGGGCACCCATAACTCACCTTTGAGCTCAATCATAAGTACAAACCTCAAAAACAGTAAGAAAACTGGTTTGCTGGATAGAGCATAAAGGGGCATAGTTTGGGAAACGTACTTTCTTCGATTTTATTGCACCTTTCTAAAAAATCTGATTTTCAAATTTCACTAGAAAACAACAGCAGCAGGTATGGTAGTAACTTTTATGTGCTTAAA
Organism: Trissonchulus sp. WLG1_4; assembly: GCA_030248245.1. Lineage (NCBI taxonomy): Eukaryota > Metazoa > Nematoda > Enoplea > Enoplida > Ironidae > Trissonchulus > Trissonchulus sp. WLG1_4. The sequence goes on from JASANF010013396.1 coordinate 9,647, forward strand.
TAATTAAATCAAATATCAAACCTATTATTATTATTTTAATTGAGATTTTAAACTAGCGCACCCTCAGCACGAAAATTAAAGCTGCGATCGTACTGATAGGCATCTAATTGTGCGGGCGCGTGTGCACATTCCATGCGGTTTCCAGCGTGAGCATATTATTTTATGCGAGAACTTTATGGGAGGACTTATGTTAAGGTTATGTGAAGATATCTGAAACACTTTATGTATTTCTCGTAAACTTCTTATAAGTTCTCCCATAAATTCAATTTATGTAAGACTTTATGTGAACACTTATATGTAAAGCTTCTGAAACGTCCTCCAGAGTCATAGGAGTCATTTTTAGTTAATGTATGAACGTACATAAATTTATGCACATTAGCTAGACATAACTAAGACTGACGCAAACTTTGTCGTCTGCAAACTCAAGCGACACAGTTGTGAAATATAATTAGCCAGTTTAATTTGATATAAATCATGTGATGTCTATGAGCTGACTACTGTCACTAACTTCAAACTGCAGTTAGGCAGATAATTCCGCTGGGTACTGTAACACATAAGTTTGGCCCTAACGTTAGGTCTGACGTAGTGCCATTCGAAACTGACTTTTTAACAACCCGTGAGCCTTACCGTTCTTTTCGGCATTTCTGCCATATGAAGACGGGCATGGTTCGCATAAAATATGTCAACCATTACCAAACTGAAAAACAAAAAATGAAGGTTTACAGGAGAAAATCACAACTTAATTTCTTAAAAAGCAATCAAAAATTAATGGTAATAACGGTTTAGTTATATAACTTTGTAGGCGTACTTTGAGGTGTAGTTCAAGTTGCACACATCTGGATGTATCTGTAAGTTTAAGGGGATTTCAATAAACTACCCATACCCAAACATATTATGTAGATCAGTTTTTTTTAGTACAGCATTTTTTCGTTTTATTTTACATTTTAAAAATTTCTTTTTAATATTTCAATTTCTTCTTTTCTTTCGTTTTTCATTTTTTGTTCATACTGTTCTGACACGTTCTCACTCAGAATCGAGCTTTTTTGAGATAGCTTTGGAACCGTGTCAAAAATCCAAACGTATAACACGTTTGAAATGACACGTTTTAAATCGTGTTTTTGCCAGCAAATACACGATTTTCAAAAGCGAAAACACGTTTGGGGATTAGCTGCGGCTCTCATTTGATGGCCAATTAGTGACACCAATCAAAAGTCAAATTTTCAGGGAGGGGGGGAGGTTTTTTCGTCTAAATTTTGGCGACCATTTCCCTTTGATCATACAAAAAATTCAGCAAAATTTTGTAAAACTTTCGAAAAAATTAAACAAAAGCAGTTGGGTGACTTTTCTTAAATTTTGAGGGGTCTTCCATACCCCCTATACGTGTGTGCATGCTACATTTTATTCAGTGCCTTTGTCCTTAATCTAAGCTTTGACTCCTCGACAACAGTGGGTTCAGCAGGCTGAATATAAAGTTGGAAAATAACTTAGTTGCGGAGAAGATATACGTACGTAAAATTTCTTTAAGTATAGGCGACGTCAGCTAAAATGATTGATTTGGCTTAGCCGTAAGGTCAAATGTCCATCAAATGACACGATTTGCTTTTGCATTTACACGTTTGCAAATCGTGTTTTCAAAACGTGTACACGTTTTGAAATTCGTGTCATTTTTGACACGGTTCCTTTCGCAGTCTAAAAAATCGATTTTCTCCGATCGGGCTCAAATAGTCCAAACATCGTGTCACATAACTTATTAAGCTACGCAAAGTTTTTGCTCCCGAAATCGATCCTGGCGGGAAATGCGACATTTCAAAAATTGATATTTCGAGTGAAAAATCGATGTCTGAGTTAACTTTTGTAATTCTTTATAAAAATTTATCCAAGCAAGTTTGGATGATAAAAACATTATCCTAGGTGTAAAATACGTTGAAAAATTCAAATCTGAAGTTATTTTTGCTGTAGACTGCAAAAAATGCAAAGATTTTGGCCATTATTTAAAAAAATTTTATTTTTGCTAAAACACATTTTGCCCTTAAACTATACCCGGAACTCCACTTCCGCAAATGTTAAAACGGAATCTGAGACGTTTTTATAAGCTCTAAAACACATCAAAAAAATAGCAAAATCGAATAATCCTCCGGGGGTCAAAAATGCCAAAAACTTAAATTTTGCATGTACTGGTTGGCGACTCCCTCTGACGTAAAAGTCCTGTCTGGACAGTAATAGACAGTAATACAGCGCCAAATTGCCAATATATCTACGTACCATAGACCCAGGTATAATACCATATGTTAATGTCAGTGGTGAATGTATGTATCTGATACAGTAATTAAATTAAGTTTTGTCAGCTAACTTAGCTCGTGCAATAAAAACTCAAAAATCTCACTATTTTCTTCAATGATACTGTTTGTATCATTTGTACCGTTAAGTTATTACAAACAATTAAATGTCTTTATAACCCTTAAATTATACCTAAAAATTAGCTATATCGATTAATCCTTTGTGTCTCAAAAATGGCAGCAACAATTTTTGCGTTTCTAATGACAAAAAGTCCAAGCAAAAATCAAATCATGAATATACTTTTTTTAGTCCAATTATTATATAATTCAATAAAACATATTTTTTTATTAATATTAATTTTATTTTCACTTTGCATGGTAGCATATGATGCTTGAAAATTATTACTGTGACACTAGTTTTCACAATAAACACCTAAATTTGGTTTCCAAGTGTCTGCAGCAACTGATATTAGTGGCGCCAGATTACGAGAGAATTGGGACCTGGACCAGGGCCACCAATTGCAGGATCTGTCGCAAGGTGATTAAGTCAGTCAAGTCAAGATATTCATGAGTCCAATTGTGTTTCACAAGGGTTTGAAAGTTTATATATGCGTGTGAGACTCCAATAGATACCCTGTTGGGAGGGCATACAAGCACTTGCTTTCCTCGTTTACCAAGGGAACCTATTATTGAGTCTGAAAACTTGTTAAAAACTTTTTGTTCAAAAAACTGTGTGAATTTTGTTTACTTTACGTATATCTCCTTATTTTGTTTTTATATTTGAATTCACACAAAAAAAACACAAAGGAAAAAGCATTTATCCAAAAATTTTTTATGTTGCGATTGATTGATTGATTTATTACCATTACATTACATTACATTTTAACAACTTACTAAATGCTTTGCTTGTTTGTCAACCTTACCCGTACCTGTTAAATTGCTCGGCACATTTAACCAAGGACTCTGAGCAGTTAGCAGGAACTGTATAGTGTTTGGCTGGATATATGGCTCGGCTTAGATCAATTTCATAAACATCTTCGCTAAAATTAAAAAAATAAGGTAGAAACAAAATGTTAAAAAGTTACCTACAAAAAGTCTGACTAGAAAATATTTGCACTACTTCAAAAAACGAAACCTGTGATAGATGTTGACTATCAAAAGTACAGCAAGTAGTCACAATAATCACGCCATCAAGAGTACATGCTACTAAAATAGGTAAGGGGCGCATTTTTTTGTTAGACTTTAGTTTTAGAACACCAAAAAAACGCGTCAAAGATTTGTCTATAGGTACATATGTATGTATAACACTATCAACCCAAATATTTTAGTCAGTCCGTGTGTTCATTAAAGTTAACATATTTAAGCTAATGTAGCGCTCAGCAAAAAAGTCATTAGCCCTTGCGATTAGAAGTGATACAACTTTAGCGGTGCGTCAATGGTGAACTTGGATGCTTTTTTAAGCGAATACATTTTTACACTAACAGTTTACAAAAACTTCTTCAAAATACCTGTAATATAAATTTTACTAATCTTACTAATACTAATACTAATTTACTTTTAAATATAAACCTTTAAAAAATATTGTCTAAATTTGTAACTTCATATGCGAACTGTACACAATCGGAAAGATCATTGTATATGTATTAAATAAGGACAGTTAATTACTATGTTATTATTTAATTGTGGTAGCACCAAACCGTAGAATAGGTAATAAAGCACGTGTTCAAATTTGTGAACACAATTAGTAGTTGATGACGAGTTAAGTTAAAATCTGGTAGTGCATACCTGCAACTTGGAGGACATTCTCCAAACTGAATAGAATGGTGTTTATTCGAGCTGAAATTTTGAAACTGCTGGAGGCATAGTACTGAAAAACAACAAAATCAGTCAAAAATACATCAAGTATGGGTTATAGCACTCAGTAATTTATACGCATGTTTCTGTGAAACTCCGAGTGCAGGAGCACAAGTGCGTGAAGCGCTCGAGTGCACCTACGAGGGTTTCACACTTGCGTATCAATTACTTTTAGCACAACCACCACTGCTATAAGTGACTTGTAAATCGATTCGAGTATAGCGTGCAGTATAAACAGACTGCACGCTGTTGCGCAAGTCGTAAGCACTTTACTGTAACACTGAATCGAGTAACAACAAGCTCGTCTGCTGAGTGAGAAGTTGCTACTTTGTGACGTCAAAGTGTCAACATTTCAAGGCAAATATTAAACGCGGCCGTAACCGTTCAATACTACGAATTCTAACATCACCGTCGTTACAGATCAGCTGCTGAGTTATGAGTAAAAAAGTTAGTGCTCAGTTCAGTATTTCAGTCGGCGCTTTTATGCAGCACTTTATGTAGGTACATTACAATTAACACTCGCACACGTAATGTAGCGTTATTTTATGGAAAAAAAAGTTAGATTAGGTAGTTATATTTTGATTCAAAGCGAAGGGTTCTACTACTATAACTCCAAATAGGCTATAGATATTTTGGTGAAACCAGTTAAATTTAATGTTTAAAGAGTAAGTTTGTCGATTTGTTATGTAAAGACAGTCATCAAATAATCCCAAAATTAGACTGAAAGTTTTTGGAAACATTTATTACGTTACATAAATTTGCGTGTGGGCAAAAGTTATCGATCGCAAAATTCTAAAAATTGTGCCGCTCGGGAGTCGAACCGGAGACCTCTCGCACCCAAAGCGAGAATCATACCACTTGACTATCGAGCCACATTGTATGACCACAAAAAACTGGAACTCATTTGCATGATCAGCGGATCGCTACAACTGCAAGAAACCGGCCTGGGTACATGTCTTGCAAAATGTCGAAATCTTGTTATCATAAAAATAGTGAGAGCAAAAATAATCGTGAGTCAAGCCTTATCAGCATGAACCATTGTGATAATGACAACAAACTTTGAAGAAGAAATAATAAGCCCGGTTGGCTCAGATAGTAGTGCGTTACGCATCTACTGAGCATCTGATTTCTAATCAGAAGGTTGTTGGTTCGAATCCACTCCGGTGCTGACTGTTTTGTATTATATCAGTTCTCGATTACTGCCTTTCTTTCGACTTGAATTTCGTTGCGTGCAAGGTGCGACCTACCTGCCATTCTAGTGTAAATTAACGTAGAGAATTTGACCTACCCGAAATTACATAGGAGATTGAGACTCTGAATATAGTATATACGCGGCCCCTGAGGGGGCCGCGTAAAAATAGGTAAAAAACTGTAAGCAGTGTATTTTGTAAGGGCAGCATTGCCACAAACTAACTACGTATGTGCCAATTGTAACAATTCAATTAATTAGGTACAGTGGAAGGGCAGGTACCTCGCTGTTCTGCCAACCATCACAAGAATTAATAACAATTTGACGAAGATTTCAATCGCTGCCATAGAATGCAAAATACGGTGGCAGAATTGATCCTCCACCACTCATATCCGCAACCAGATGCTCGGCAAATGCACAGCATTTTACCATTTGAGCCAACTGAACTGCTGGTTTGTATGAATTAGCAAATTATGTAAAGAAACACACGTCGAATGCAGCACACGCGACATACAAAAAGTGTCTTGCAAGCTTGCAACAGTATGCGCTTTTCCGTTGCCATTTAATAAACTAAGAATTAACTTGAAACTTGTTGGATTATTATATATGTCTATATCAAACATCTTTATTAACACGCCATGTATGTGATGGCGTTTACACGGGATGTTTGTCATTCAACGCTTCAGAATCTTTCATTAGTCAAATTTAACAAATTCCTACCAGCGGTCTCACCTAGTTGATAAACTAATAATTAACTGGATTAAACTTTTTGAATTGACTATCTCCAATTTAGAATCTTCTGTTTGAAACAGTTCGTGATTTGTCACCAACCCTAACGCTTGAAGATATTCTGTACATAAGTCGAAATTACCAGCTTCATACCAGCACTCAGCAGTCTCATAGTGTAATGGTTTAGCGCTCTCGATTCTGAATCCAGTGATCCGAGTTCAAATCTTGGTGAGACTTAATTTTTTTACAAAGTTGGATAATAGATTTTCACTCGTTTTGACTATAAGTTTGTGACTTTATAAAGTGTTTTAAATTCACCATTTTTTTGCTATTTGAAAGACTTCGGAGCTACTCAGCAGAGAATGTGTGCAAAAATTGGACGTTAAAAATCATTTTTTCCACAAGATGTGGCCGCGTTTGATATTTCCTCGGGAATATTGACACTCAGGAGTCAGGCCTCACAATATAAGCGCTTCTCACTCAGCAGAAGAACTTGTTAGTGTTAGAACAGCAGAAGAGCAGAAGAGCTTGTTTTACAAGATAATTTTTGCTTGTCATATACGATGGTTTTTTAACGTAATTGTTTAATTTGGTACGGTGGTCACTGTGTAAACTGTAATGCAACTGTGTTGGCCAGGTCGCTTAATTGGTAGTGTGCTGTGCATCGACTGAGCATCTCTGATTTAAGATAAGACTGAAGGTGGTTCGATTTCGCAATTTCGATTCTAATGAAGGAGCATATTTTGCATTTTGTGGTGGTTTTACATACTTACTTCGAACATTAAAGTTTCGCCAAACTTCTGTTGTATTTAGATGTGTAGCAGACAGAGCCACTAGGTAGGTATCTTGAGACTTGAGGTACCCATCAAGTATTCATGAACGCTAAAAATTCGACATACACAGATTAACGTAGGAACCTGATATTCTGAATATAGTATATACGCGGTCCCTAAAACTTGCTGTCTGCTGTATCATTGCAGTAGTGTTCTCCGGGAGGAAGCGGATATCTGGGATGGCCACACCCACACGTTTTTAGCAGATGCAGCTGATGAACTGTATTCTGGCATCCCTAAAAATAAGTAAAAGTTATTAAAATTAATTAAGTTATTAATTAAATTAAAAAATTATTAAAAATCCACTAATTAACTCAAAGTAAAATATAAGAATTAGTTCAGAATAAATAACTAATTCACTAATTAAACTTATTGAAAATAATAGATAGTTTAACAGTTAGTTGAACACTTGGCGCTACTTCTGGACTGTTTAATTATTTTAACGATTTTGAGCGCAGTGCAGTTTACATCCGAATTTTTCTGGCCTCTACGTTTTGCATTTTGTCAGTTCTGCAGTTGTCGCTTGTGGTATGACA